>PVJS01004474.1:0-69002 GCA_004027185.1 Glis glis
TGTGTGTGTGTGTGTGTTCTATTCTTGGTCTGAGAACTCCAGAAGGCAGAGAATTCTCTAAGCCCTGTCCCTGGATGTACTGATTCCCAGCCCGGCCTCACCCTCCCAGGCCCAGCTGGAGGCTTCCGATTCTGCCTCATGTCTGCCCCAGGCCCCATGCCATCACCTGCCCCTGTGCCGCCTGTCACCCCCAGCCTCCTGCACCACACATTCCAGTACCTTTTGGCCAGCAAAGAAGACTTGCACATAGGGATCTACAAGGTCTTTGTTTTCGCCGATGAAAGCCTTCTTCACATTGGCCATGAGGCTCGTGTTCATTCGGGGCAGCCCCTCGGCGCGGTAGATTTTCACGTAGAAGCGGGCCCACTGGCGCTCCGGAGGCACCCCCTCGGGGAGCAGCAGGTTCCTGCAGGCACATCCAGCCAGGGCCATGGTGGCCAGGTCCGGGACCTCACCTCGTGTCCTAGCATCTGCCTCTCCTGGGGCAGCTATGAGGGACAGCTGAGAGGGCCCAGACTTGGATTGAAGTCACTTGAGTTCATGGCACCTGTCCACCGTGGGATGCTGGGTGAGTCTCCCATCTCACTGAGCCTCATTTTCCTCACTGTTGAGGAGGGAATAATAATATCCGGCTCCCAGGAAAACAATAAAATAGGCTCAAATAGGTTGCAATATACGAGTGCTTTGTAAATTGTAGAGCAGGATACCAACCTTAGTACTATTATCAACTTTCGCAGCTTTATGTTTTATCCTTTGTCCCCCGGACAAAACACACACGTGGCTGCTCTCCCTTCCAGCCCATGGGAGACATAACCCCCTGGATCCCAGCACTTTCCCCACTGAATCCCAGCAAGGTCCCAGCATATTTCTCAACCGCCTCTATCAGCTGCCGGCTGTTGGCATACCGCAGGGAATCTCTTTGCTCTTTGGAGGACATTCTGGGTTCTTCCTGGAGGCGGCTCTGCCAGCACCTATTCTTCCTACCAAATTTCTCAGCCAGAAGTATGGCTGTAAAAGCAATGTCATTTTGGGGGGGGGCACTGGGGATTGAACCCAGGGGTATTCTACCTCTGAGCTACACCCCAGCCCTTTTTATTTTTATAAATTTTGAAGTTACTGTGGTTCTCGCTAAATTGCTGAGGCTGGCTTCAAACCTGCAATCCTCCTGTCTCAGCCTCCCAAGTACTGAGATTACAGGTATGCACCCTACACCTGGATAAGCACTGTCATTCTTCCTTGTGGTACTGAGGATTGAACCCAGAGGCATTCTACCTCTGAGCTACACTCCCAGCCCTATTGTATTTTTATTTTGAAACAGCTAGGTTGATGAATCTCACTACTTGCTGAGGTTGTCCTTGAAACTGGGATCTTCCTGTCTCAGCCTCCCAAGTACTGGGATTACAGGCATGGGCCACCCCACCCGGCTAGCCCTGTCATTCTTAATCATCCTCTATCACTCCTGTCGTTGCCCTGCCTCAGGCCCTCCAGGAAGAGCAGGGCTGTGTGGGTGCATGGCAGGAACAGGGGCCAGGGAGCTGGACGGTGAGAACTCTGGGTGGAGGGCACGCCAGGAGCTCCTCCAGGGGGAAGGAGGGGCTGGGGTCAGGTCTCCAGGGGCTGAGGGAGATGGGCCTCACCCCTCGATGTCATCCTCATCCGTCTCGTTGGCCTTGTGGGGCGTCTTGATGTTGTCCCCTTTGCCTACCACAGCGACGTCACACTTCACATAGCCCTTCAGCCCGGCAGAGATGTCATCGGGGTCAGACAGGATGGCCCACTTGTGATGGAACTGGTGCTCTGCAGTGGAGGAGGGCGCTGTACCCAGTGTCCCTGCAGCTCACCGCCTCAGGTCAGGCCATGGGCAGCAGAGCTGAGTGCCAGCCTGGCCCTAGAGCCCAAGCCACAGGCCCCTGAGACCTGGGGCCACAGCTCACAGCTCTGCCTGTGTCTGGGCCAGGGGGAGACAGGTCCTCTGGAACAGGGTGGCTGGGCATCGGGATGTGTGGTATCACTTTTAGTGGGTTTCTCAGCCTGCAGCTTCTCTATCACCTCTCTAGCCAGCCCCGCATGACTGCCAGATGGGGCCTCCCAAAGTGGAGGCTCCTCCGTATCACCTCCCCACTTCCAACCCTTCTGCAGCTTCCCAGTGCCTTGGGGTGAAGCCCAGAGGCTTGGTGTGATGCTCCCGCTGCAGCCCTCCCTGCCTTGCTTGACCCCCACTGTAGTGCTCCCTAGGCAAGGTGCTCCCTCATTCCTTTCTGTGCTCCTGCTACAGATCCCACCTCCAGCTGCTGTGTCTGTTGTCCTGCGAGCTCCAAAAGCCCTCCCTGCGCTCCCCTCTCTGTTCAACTGGCCAGAGAACTTCTACTCATTTTGCCCAAGGGTCTCCTCTTCCCTGCAGCCTTCCACGACTTCCTCAGAAGGGCGGGTCCTGGCTTCTTGGGCACTCTTGGCACCCCACATGCCTACCTCCCACCTCGTTGTGACTGTCTATGTATGTCTCCAATTTTACACTGAGCGCCTCCTAAAGACAGGGATTGTCAGTCCCACCCCAGTGTCCTCAGGATCCAGGCCAGTGGAGGAAAGGGCAGGTGTCAGGGAAGGAGGCACTCTGGCAAGATTTGCCCCTTGCAGTGGACTTTCAACCCAGTGTGCAAGCCAAGGGAAGCAGCGGGAGAGCCTTGCTCTGCAAATCTTCTTCCTGTGGTTGCATATGGGTGCTGAAATCCCCAGGGGTTCAGAACACCCTCTCTCCCTCCTCTTCCACTTTCTACTGCAGCCCAGGCCCATGTCCTCCATGGCACTGACCCCCAGGGGTTCCCTGAGGTAGTTAGAGGCTGTGTGCAGAAACCAGCCTGCCTCGGGGGGGGGTGGCAAGCCGGGCTGTGTCTCAGGAGAGCCGATGCCACAGTGGAGCTGAAGAGAGGGTGAAGGAGGACGAGAGGGCAGGAGTTCACATGTGTGCAGAGTCGCTGGGGACACTCTCCTGAGCAGGCGAGCCTCAGGAGGAGGAGGCTGTGTCCTAGGCATTCCCGGTAGGATGGACAGATGAATAGACAGCTGGATGGCTGATGGGGAGATGGACACGGGGCTGGGGTTGGGCTTCCAGGCTGGCGGGGTAGATGGATGGCTAGATGGTGGATGGATAAATGGATACCAGGATCCACTAAAATGTGGGCAGAGGGGCAGATGTGGGCATGATTAGATGAATTGGGGAAATTTAGCAGAGAAAGAGAGGAAGACTCAGGAGTGACATAGAATTTGCCTTCAAACTTACAGGATATTTGAAAAGAGATATTTTTTTTTCTGTCCTGAAAGACAGACCTATAGACATGGGAGAAAGTTATGGGTGACAGATTTTGGTGTTGAGCGTTTCACTGCTGGTAGGCCTACACAGAGGCTAGGTGACCATCAACAACGCTGCCCTGTTGGTCCCTGTGTTGGGTACACATGGGTCTGTTGAGGTCCAGTCCCGATACTGTGTGATCTCAGGCCAGAGATGCAAGAACACGAGCCCCCAGCTCTATCTGTGCTCACCAGTGGGAAACATCATTTCATGGACCTCCGGCCTGGCTTTGGCACCTGCCAGGTGAGGTTGGCTGGGCTAGAAAGCTGCTCGCATCCCATTCCTTCTCTGTGACCTGTGAGCCCGCCCTTCTCTCCAGTAGAGAGCAGCAGAGAGTGGACAGTTTCCTGCTGTTGCATCTGACAGGGCAAAGTAATCCTGCCAGGGTGAGAACAGGCTCCGCCTCCCCAGGAAGCTCCGTTCTACCGCGGTATCGACACCACCCAAACTTCCCAGCAGCATTCAGGAGTCCCATGTCACTGGGAACATCAGCCCTGTGCCACCCTGGCCTGGTCAGGAACCAAGGACTCATTAAGGAGTTCAGGTCAAACTGGAGACCATCAGAGAGAAGACACTCACGCCTCAACTGAAGGGACGGACTGTGTGACTCCAGCCTCCCACGTCCCTGGGGAGGCACCAGGCACAGGGCAGATTCACCGGGAGCAGCAGGTCTGGGGTGGGTGGCCCCGGTGGAGAGCCTGGGCTCGGGGTCACATCCTGGTTCTGCCACTTATTTCCACTATAGCCCTGGAGCAGCTGTGTTGGCTTGGTGAGCCTCAGTTTCCTTCTTGTGAAATGGTAACAGTGATGCCTACATGGGGTTAGGAGGGTCAGACTTGCTGGGACGGTGCTTGCCACAGTGCTTGGCATCTACTGCTGCTCCAGGACGGTGATGCTTTCCTGACCAGGACCTGACCACCTTCTGGAAGCCTGGAGGTGCATATTAAGCTTCCCTGTCTCCGCCCCTCCACTTGGCTCCAGGCCTCAGGCCAATGGTAATGGGGGTGGGGGCACTCACTGCTTGGCCCTGGGAGGAAGTCATTTTCAGGGGTGCCACTGACATTGCGGGCAACTGGCCCACAGCTGTGCTGCTTCTTTGGAAGCAACATGGTAGCAGACTGACACTGCCCTGCTCCCTACAGCACTGAGCGGTCAGTAAGGCTGATCTGAGGCCCAGGACCTGTGTGGGGCGGTGGGAAAGGCACTGGCCTGGGAGCCAGGAGACCAGGTTCTATTCCCAGACTTTGGGTAAGCCCCTTCATCTCCCTGGGCTGCTCCATCTTAATAGAGATTAAACTAGATGGTTTCAAGGTCTTAGGTAGCTTGAATGTTCTAGGATTTTGTGATCTTGGAGACTGGACACAAATTCCCCAATATGAGTCACAGTTTTCCTGTGTATCAGCTGAGTGTCTATTAGGTTGAACCACAAGAAAGTGCCGGTTGTTCAACCTACTAGTTTAGTGGCACCCCCAAGCCCCTTCATTTCTCTTAGCCTCATTGATCTCATCTGTAAAACAGGAAGGGATGCTGCTGCCTACCTCACTGTTCCATGAGCGTCCAATGTGACAATTTAGGTGAAACTGGGACCCCAAAGAGCATATGGGGTCGTTACTGCATTCTGAGCAGCTGGTTCACTGCAGGGACACGGGCTACCCCAAGCTGGCCATGTGGTGACAAATCTTTGGGGCTACCCCTTGGGGTTCCCTTGTCATCTCCAAACAGAGTTGGCCCACAGGTGCCTACATAGCTGCAAATCAGCCACAGCCACCCATAGCTGCTCCTCAGGTGACCGGGGTCTCTCGTGAAAGGTGTTTTTAGAGCCGAGTCCCTCAGAGGCTGCCATACTACATTTGGCATTGACTGCCACTGCATTTGGATTGGACAGTGTGACCTGGTGGGAGCTCTGGAGCACACGGCCTGCCACGTCACTCCCAGGCTCTGCATGGAGTTACAGCCATAATAATGAGCAAGAACCTGCCAGATCCTGTACGCGCTGCTCCTGCATCTGTGTACAGATCATGCACACCCTTTTCTGCAGGCCGTGTGCCTGCGTGCTCACAGTGACCAGACTGTGTCTGAGGTCCTGGCCAGGCTGAGCCCAGCACCTGCCATACAGGGAAGGACCGCGGGTGCCCACTCCCGAGCCGTGTGCACCGGGCTGACCAGCCTGTGCAGTTACTCACCAGGCTGCGAGTACACAGTTCCCACGTCCATTTTGAAGGAGCCCACCAGGGTGCCACTGCGCAGCAGGTTCTTGGAGTGAATCACCTTCCGGGCAGAACCACCAGCCTCCAGTCAGGCCACGTGGGGCGAGGCCTTCTGTGGGGCGGGGTGGGACCCACTCATGGTGGCGCCGCCTCAGTCTTTCTGGGGACTCAAGCTTCATGGTGAAGCGGGGAGGCCTTTGGCAGGGCATGGTGGCTCGCTGAGGCCCAGCATCAGCCTCTCTTGCCAACACCTGTTTCTGGCTGGTTGCCATATACAGGTGAATAGGTTGTGTACTATACAGAGGCATCTGGCTAGAGGGGCCCAAAATCCAGTCTGTGCCCCCCTGCCCAGCTGTGTGTCCTGGCACAGGCTGCTTTCCTATGATTGGTCCAACCAGAGGGTCACCTTTCAAGGTCCTCCAAAGGTGTCGCTTAAGGTAGTGGCCCCGTGTGCCGGGGCTGCTCCCCACTCACCGAGATCTTGATGATCTTGTCGAACATGACGTCAGGAGAGACATGGAAGTCGAAGACGAAGTACTGGAGGGGGGAAGGACCAGGCTGCTGTCACTGGCGGGTGGCAGCGGTGGCCCAGGGCAGTGCCGGGCCCCTCCCTCCTGGCAGTGCCTGTCTGCACCCCAGCCATTTCCCCTGAGCTCTGGACAAGCGGCAGTGTAACCCATCTGGTTCTGAGTGACCTGGTGGGGGGTGGGGAGGCATGGCCCCATCCCCCAGGCTGGGCCATCTTCTGCCAGTAGGTGGAACCGCCGGTCTACGCTGATGTGCTGTGCTCAGAAAGGCCCACAGCTAGGGAGCCAGGAGACCTGGCCTCTACTTCCAGTTCTGCCCTGTCTAGCCTGTGGCCTTGAACAACACATTCTCTGAACCTCAGTTTCCCAGCTGTAAAATGGGGATATTGACACCTACCGCACACTTTTGCTATGAGGCTCTGATGAGATACTGTAACACATGTCACCAAGTTGAAACTGCTATTGACTGTGAGATACACTGTGGTTTGAGGTCCACATAGACATCACCATTAAACCAGGATGCTGCCTGGAAGCTGCATCCCAGCTTCAGGGAGGTTGGCAGGTGGAACAACGTGAGTTTTAGAACTGAGGAACCAAGGCACATAACCCTGCGGCATGAAAAGTCCTCTCGTGCTGTGAGCTGCCACACACAGTCATGGTCCCCACCCCTGTCCCCTGGCCTGGCTGCAGGGGCTGGGGATAAGGGTGTGGGCAGAGCAGAGGGACCACAGCTCTGAAAAACTCATGGGCAGGGAAAAAATGGAAATGTTGCAAAAATGCGTACGGTCAGTGTCCCACAAGCACGTGTTCCTGCAGTGTGGGAGCCTTACACTTGAGTGCTGTGGCTAAAACTGCCATCGTTAAGCCTGCTGCGCCTATCTGTTACTGTTGGGCCCACTGCTTCCTTTGCTGAGCCTCCGTGTACCCCTGTGACATGGGGATAATGATCTCAGGTCTCCGTGTTGAACCACTGCAGGGCACAATTCACACAGGGCTGTGAGGTGCGGTTGTGAGTTGAAATGAGACGACCCTGGCCGAGCACTCAACCCAGGTGTGCTCTTGGTAAAGGCACAGGTAGTGTCACCTGCTGTGCCTGGCGGTAGTAAGTCTGGGTGGTGCTGGCCAGGAGGTCTAGATTTGGGGATCATCAGCACGTGGGTGGTGACTGAAGCCTTTGTTTGGATGGAGGAGATGCCCAAGGAGAGCGTTGGAGGGGAAGTGGGCTCAGGACAGGGCCCCAAGAAGCAGCAGACGCCTGTGATGGGGGGAGGAGACGATGCTGAGCAAGGAGTTGGGGAAGAAGCAGCTGGAGAAATGGGGAAGCAGGGCAGTGGTGGGAAAGCTTCCCAGGAAGGGGGCGGGAACAGGATGGAGGAACCCGGCAGTCAAGGGAGAGAGGATGACAGTGGTCATTGTCCTTAGGTGCAAGGTCCTCGGTGATTGGTGGTGAGTGGTCTCAGTGACACTGTGGGGCAGAAAGGATGGCGATTGAGGGGTGACTCGGAGGGAGGAAGTGGGGACAACTCACAGGTCTACTGTGAATGGAGGAGAGAAAAAGGTGCCCCTTGGGGAGGTATGTGGGGGTGGGGAGAGCGATAATCCATGAATAGCAGATGTCTAGTTCCCGTCCTTGAGCATCCGTGGTTTTCATGGCAGATGGCAGTGCTTAGACAGAATATACTGCAGGTGAACACATATAGGCAAAGGAGAAGGAGCCGGAAGAGAGGCAACGGCAAAGCTGGGGGTTGGTGGATGGTACAAAGCCAGATTCCATGGGGTGTGTGAGGAGAAGGGTTCACAGCTAAGAGAAGAGGACGGTGAGGCAGGAGGAAGGACAGTGCTTCCCACACACCCAGGTGGGACCAGGTGCGTGCACAGGGAAGGGGTCTTGGCCCGGACCATGAGCAGCAGGTTGTTCTGGGAAGGCAAAGGCCACAAGCCTCCCTTCACACACACACAGGCAGGCTCAGGGCCAGGCAGCACAGGCCATGAGGCCAGGTGCCCCAGAGCTGGGTCAGCCCATGGGAACGGGCTAAGTTAGAGCCTGAATTCTACACGCTCAGAACTGTCTGCGGTACTATTCCTGGTATTTTCTGAGCATAATTCCCTTTTGGAATTGCTTAGAAATCTGCTAAGTCATGTTGATTGTTCTCACCTCCCTCTGTTATTTTAATGGAACCGAAGGAAGGCTCAGGCCAGCTCAGGGAACTTGCCAGAAGCAAAACATACTGGAGACCAGGAGGGTATCTTTCATTGAAGAGGAAGAGAAGAAAAGGGAAAGAAAGGCCTTGGGGCTGGAAGGAATCGGAGAAAGAGAAACATAGAGTGGAGGTCTCACCTGGGGGCAAGATTAACTCCCAGGGGACATTTGGCAATGTCTGGAAACATTTTTGGTTGCTGCAACTGGTAGGAGGATGGTTGCTATTGGCATCTTGTAGGTAGAAGCCAGGGACCCTGTTCAACATTCTACAGTGCTCTAGACAACTCCACCATAAAGAATTCTCCAAGCCAGGTATGGTGGCACATGCCTGTAATCCCAGTAGTTGGGAGACTGAGACAGGAGAATCTCAGATTCAAGGGTAGACTCAGAAACTTAGGGAGACCCTCAGCAACTTAGTGAGACTGTTTCAAAATAAAAAAATTAAATAGGGTTGGGGGTATAGTTCAGAGGTAGACTGCCCCTGGGTTCAATCCCCAATACCACACACACACACACACAAAATCAGAATTCTTGAGCCCCAAATATCCATAGTGCTAAGTTTGAGAAACCCTAGTTTTGAGGAAACAGAAAAAAGAAAGTCAGAGCTACTTGGGTTTGTGAAAGAGAACACAGATGTGATCAGGAACAAATGTAAGATGGTCCAAAGAAGAGCAGAATGAACAGTCACAGAGGTTATAAATATGGAGTTTAGAAGATGGTCTCTAGGCTGCAGCTAGCTGACATGTAAGGTCAGAACTGTCTCATCCATCTCCGTGGTGTCCTTGCTGCCCCATGCTGGCTCACTGCTAAGCAGATGCTCAGCAAGTGCTGGCTTCTTTGTCTGGGGAAGAATCCACTCAACAGAGTGTTACTGAGCCCTCAAAGTACCTGCCAGGCTCTGGGCTGGGCCACAGTGATGTAGGAGACCTGGAGCTTCCAGTCCATCGGGGACAGTGACATGCAGACAATTCAGGGATGCTATAGTCCAGAGAGAGAGAGAGAGAGAGTGCTGACCTCAGTGCAGCAAGGACATCTGAGTTGGGCCCTGTGGGGCAAGGAGGAGTTTGCTGGGGAGCCACAGAGCCGGGAAGCAGCTCTTGGAAGGAGGAAACAATTTGAATGAAACATGAGGAGCCTGAGCCTTGTGTAAAGTGAGTCCTGGAGTCAGTCAAACATGGCTTTACCACTATCAAATAACCACAGAGGGCCGCGGGGACCTATCTCCATAGCTGTCAGGGGAAAGAAGACCTTTATCTAGGCCAGAGGCTTTTCCAGTCACGGATGTATCCATAAGGTCAGAGATGTCAGCAGGAATGTCCTGACTCCATGCAAAGCTGGAGGAATCCTGCTGGAGGCCGAGGGAAGCCAGCGGGGGAAGTGGGTCCAGGTGAGGGTGTGCACGGGAGTTCGGCCAGGCTTGGGCTGCAGGGCCCAGGTGTGCCCAGATTTTCTACCTGCAGGTGCATAGCTGGAGGCCCTGTGGCTGCCCAAGGCACCCTCAGCCTTCCCCACCCCTCAGGAAACAGGATACAGATGCCTCACTTGGGCCAGCCTGGCACCCCTCCCTGCCTGGAGCCCCTGGGAGAAACAGACTGGGTGCCCCCTCCAGGAAGGGAGGCCCTGGGCCCCCAGGTTTCTGGACCAGCCCGATGTGCGCTCAGGCATCAGAGCTGATTACGATGGGGCCCCACCTGGATCCCAGGGTCCAAGACTCTGCCGGAGGCAGCGGCCAGGGCACTGGGCTGGAGGCCGGACAGCCTGAGCCTGCTCCATCACCAGTACCCTGCGACGGTGGGAAGGCTCTCCCCAATCTGAGGCCTCAGCCTCCTCCTTTGTCAGACGGGGGGGTGAACTAGAAAGTCTGAGGTCTCTCACCCCTCTCCCCCATGGCCCCAAAGGGCTGGAAAGAGCAGGACTGGGCACCAGGCATCTTATTTTTCACACCCAAAGTCCAGGCCAGGGTTCTGGAGGGAAGCCCCACAGAGGTGCCGGCGACCGTGAAGGTGGCTGAGCACCTGCACCCGACGAGCCGGGTCCTCCTGCAGGGGTCTCAGTGTCCCTGAGTGTGCAGTGGGATGCCAGTGACGACCCTGGATGGTCGTTGCTGTGGCTGATGCATTTAGAAGCGCATGGGGCACACAGAAAGTGCTCACACGAAATGCTCGCTAATGGCACCAGTGCCACCACGGGCCGGGCTGGAGTCAGCTGCCCTGTCCTAGGGCTCTGGCCTGGAAAATAGCCAGGCCCCGGCCTTGTGGGGGTGCAGGGTTCCTTCACCTGCGCTGTTGGGAGCTGCTTGAGAGCACCCAGGCTGTGTTCATTTCAATGGGTGGCCCCTGGTGGGAGCTGGGTCAGGCTGGGAGCTAGATTGGGGGTCCATAGGTGTGGCGCTGCCTGTCAGTGTGCTGGGGATGTCAGGGTGGGCCAAGGTCACTTCTGCTGGAAACCCTTTGTGTCCCTTGACACCCAGCTACTCCTGATGGGCCTGGGTGGGGCTGAGGACCAGTGTCCTGCCATGTTCCCCACTAGGGCCACAGGACCACTGACCTCATTGTAGTAGGGGCAGTTGGTGGACTCCTTCATGGATGTGTACTTCTTGTCGTCACCCACCTCCACGCACACCACGGGGTCCATGTTCAAGCCCACCAGCTGCCGAGCCTCGATCACAGTGATGCTGACCTGCGGGCGGGAGGAGGGGGAGTCAGATGGAAAGTTGTGTGAGCCTTGGGGCATCGTCCTGCTGGAGCCCAGGAGCTGGACAGCGGGGTCGGGGGGCGCAGGGGTGCACAGACTCAGAGTCACACGCTGGGCTCCACGCTGACTGCTGCCTCTGATTTGCTGGGCAATCCCGATGCTTTCCAAGTCTTCTGTGTTCTTATTTATAGAGGGGTGAGGGCTGGATGGCCTCTGAGTCAGCATTCACTAGAATTACCCAGGGCAGAGACATTTGTTTTTTTTGTGGTACCGGGGATTGAACCCAGGGGCGTTCTACCTCCGCACTACACCCCCGGCCCTATTTTTTTATGCTTTATTTTGAAACTGGGTCTCACGAAGTTGCAGAGGGCCTCACTAGGTAGAGAGAGAGAGAGAGAGAAAAAGAGAGAGCGTGAGCTGAGGCTGGCCGCGAACCCGGATCCTCCGGTCTCCGCCTCCCAAAGTACTGGGATTACAAGCGTGTGCCACCACGCCCGGCGGGCAGAGACCTTTAAAATCCCCAGGGCTCAGGCCACACTCCTGATCAGTCCGACCAATGTTGGGGACGGGCCTGGGCATCAGTGTTGTGAAGCTCCTGGGTGATGGCAGAGTTCCAAGTTCTCTCCCAGAACCAACGGGGTGACTCTGCTTCGGAGGGGGCTGCCAAACCCACCCCCCGCAAGTTTCGTGTGTTCAGGAATTACACTTTTTGAGTCTTCATTAATTTACGTATAATTTCCTGCTCCAAGATTTCTCATTTAAGCCTCGGGCCTCTAATCCTTCCTTGCATTTCTGATATTTGGCTCCTTTCCACATTCCTGCCCCCTCTCCTTTGTTTAATTCTTTGAATGGCCAGGGAGGCTTTGATGCCCATGAAGCCTCTTTTCCAGCCTGGGGTATGCTGTGTGTGTTCTATGTCTTTCAAGTGGCCTCCAGCCCTCTGGAATCCTACTCCTGTCCAGGGAAGCCTTTTCTGGTTGTCCATTCATTCAACAAGTACTTAGGGGGCACCTGTTGGCGCCTGGCACCAGAGAGAGTGAAACCAACTTTTTCCCTTCATGGAACTTATTGCAGATGATTATTGCCTTATAGATTTTAAGCTAATATGTATCTATCTATCATCTATCTATTATCTATCATCTATTATCTATCATCTATCTATCTTTAGATGCACACATATAGGTACATATATTTAAAAGATGTATATAGAGATATATATAAGTGAAAGATATATATGCAGGCTATATATATGAGCACATATATATGACTATATACATCTCTGTAGATGGAGAGACAGAACGAGGGAGATGTGTTTGCATAATTTCTGTTGTAACAACTACTTTTCCTAAACCTTCGTTTGAAGCCATTTGTTCCCACTTTGGATGTGGAGGTGGTTAGGGTGACCTGGAGGAATAGAAAGAGGTGTGCAGACTTGAGGTTGCTGGAACTGCGTTCTGAATAGTAGAGCGCTGCATGCGGTGCGAGCCCTAGTTCTAAACGACTTCTCCGCTGGAAGCTACTCGAGGCTGTGGTGGGTCTCTCAGGCAGGCAGGGTCGGGTACGATGTTGGGGGTTGTTTCATGTAGCTCTCTTGAGCTTGCATTTTAACCCAAAGCCTCACCTCGGGTAGCATTAGCGTTTGCCACGAATAAAACTGTCAGGATTACTCTTTATGATTCTCATCTTGAAGATTTAGTAATTTAGTTCTGTGCTTTGATGCAACTTTTCAATATGATTTTACTCAAGAGAATTATTTTCCCTTTTTTACTTTGTGGTGCCGGGGATTGAACCCGGGCGGGGCTTCATGCACGCCAGGCAAGTGCCCCACCACTGAGCTGTTTTCACCCCAGCTCTATTTTCCCTTTTTATATAAAAAAATCATCATTAAAATTTTCATTTACTATGTCCATTATGTTCCTTTAAATATTCTGAAGACCAAGAAAAATTCACACATCAGAAGTAATGATGTTAAGAAAACAGACACTCCAATACCAACGAGAACATTGCCAGGAAAGCACAGAAATGGGAAACTGAATATTTGCTCATGGAAGAAACAGTTGAACCATGAAAGCAAACATTTTTATTTGGAGCTTGAAGCGCCAAAGGGATTGATGTGAAAGCTTAGAATCCAAGCTTCAAAGAGGTTTGATAATCACCATTTCTTCAGGGAGCCAAAAGAAAATGGGACTAATTTACTTAGCTCTCTGAGAAGTTTACTGTGAAGAAAATAAACAGATACTAGAAGTCCTTCTGGAATACTCTTTGCACAGTACTTTATAGAGTTTTAATTTCCACGAATCTTTAAGTGCTAAAGGTTAAAAAAAAATCCCATTATTTTTCCACATCTAAGTCTCCCTTCCCCTTCGAGAAAGGCCTTCTGTGACTCAGGATTGGGAAGTAGACGGACATTGTTTTGGCGTATACCACAGATATGCCAGCCAGAGATTAACCCTCCCCGTGCCAAGAGGCTGGTTGGTTTTGATGTTTTGTATTTTGAGGCCTAGCCATAACGATTCTCCTCTATTTCAGGATTCATGAGTTTCCACCTTCCTGTATGGAGTGGAACAACAATGGCCTCACGATTGGAAGCTGTGACACTAGAGGTGGCAGAGGGTTGAAAGGAGCGAAGAGGGCGGAGGAAGAAAGGATCCAGGTAGTGTGTTTTGCTGACTGAGGGGTGGCCCCAGGGGAAGCCAAGAGTGCAGGAGAAAGGTGCACAAGGGCATGGTGTTGGGAGCCACCCATCCCCTCCTGGGGTGCGCAGGGGAAATGTACCCCTAGGAATTAAAAAGAAACAAATTGGTCATTCTTTAGTATTCTAAAGGGGAATAGGGACTGATCAGCTCTTTCTCCAATCATAAGCATGTTAAGAAAATAGAGACTCCAATGCTAATGTGAGAACATTGCTAGGAAAACATTTAGATTTCAATATCCAACTCTGTTCTTACAGGGCACAAGATGAGGGGCAAAGGGAGCCACAGCTGGGACCGCCTGGCCAGCTGACCTTGCGTTATTTACTATGCCACAGTCTCCTTCTGAGATAAGGGACAGGCTCCCTAAATGGCTTCATGAAAGCCACCCCAAGGAACAATGCTTAGTGGTACCTCTATACCTCTGTCCTGGGAGACAGGAGTAATGGTGCTTGTGACCCACTTCGGGGATCTGACTGAGCTCCAAGAATCTCAGCTGGGAGTTAATGAGAGACGAGAGTAGGTGGACCCTCTGGTACTGCTGTTTCGCAGCATTCTTTCCCTCCCCTCATCTCCTGGGAGCAGAGATGTGACGGGACCAGATCTGCATTTGGAGAAGATCATCTGGAGTGGTGTCACAGAGGATGGAGTGGAGGAGGTGACATGAAGACAGGGCGACCAGGAGGAAGTGGGTACAGTAATGCAGGTCAGTGACTGGGGAGATAAAGACTGGAGAGATGCTTGGAGGCAACACGTGTTAAGCCTTGGTACCAGGAAGAGAGGGTAGGGAGGAGACTCAAGGCCCTGCGACCCACCAAGAGCATCTCTACCAAGTGCCGAGCATTGCCTGCTCTGGTGGGGAAACTGCACATCCACGGCGGGGGGGAGGCCTGGGGGACTTGTCACCTTTGAGATGCCAACAATCAGGAAAGACTTTACATGTTCCATCCGTTCTAAGAATCCAAGGGGCATGGGTACACTGTGGTCTCCTCACCTCCAGACCTCCTTCCAGGGATAGCCACCTTCAAGATGGTTCCAAGCCCTCAGGATCCTTCTTGGATCTGAGTTCTGCTACAACCCTCACCTGTCACCAGTTGCGTGTGCTTTCTGAGCCCAGTTCTCCAAGGGAGTGAAGTCTCTTCTGGCTTTATTGCTTTATACATTAGATTTATTGGAAGTAAATTATTTTATATTTGTATTCTCATAGCCACACTCTCTTTCTAAGTGTAGGAACACACTCGCAGCTGAGTTCTGAATGGATCTGTCAAGAGACACTGTGCTGCCAGGTTAAATATAACAATTTTGTCTTATTCAATTCAGAAGGTTTAAGAAGTCTTTGGAGGGAAAATATCTTGTCCAGTTAATAAATGTTTCTGACAGGAAGCCGCTTGGAAAGCCTTGGAAAACAAGCAGTAAGGAGTGAGCTAAGAGAACCAGGGACCAGCAGGGAGCAACAGTCCGGAAGGCTTGACTACTCTGACTGCTATGGTCAGACACCTGGGTTGGAGCCCTGCTCTAGCCTTGACTAACTGTGACCTGGGACAAGCTTAACTGCCTTTGCCTCCATTTCCTACCTAGTAAGTGCAGTACCATCTATATTTAAGTGGTTGTAAGAATTACATTAATTTAAATGAGACACATACCTAGCTCCTAGCACCATGCCCGGCATTGTAATAAATCTTCAAAAAACAAGTTGCACTAATGACAACTCCATTTTCCTTACAGGGCAGGCCAGTGACATGATATCTGAGTTGGGGTCTTTGTTTTTTTTTTGTGTGTGTGGTACTGGGGATTGAACGCAGGGGCGGTCTACCTCCACGCTACGCCTCCGGCCCTATTTTTTTATACTTTATTTTGAAACCGGGTCTCACGAAGTTGCGGAGGGCCTCACTAAGGAGAGAGAGAGAGAGAGAGAGAGAGAGAGAGAGAGAGAGAGAGCTGAGGCTGGTCATGAACCCTCCGGTCTCCGTCTCCCAAAGTACTGGGATTACAAACATGCGCCACCACGCCCGGCATCTTTGTTCTTTAGAATTCTCCTGTGCTCAGCACACAGAAGTAAACCCCCGGGCCCAGTCCCCTGGAAAACCCCAGAAACCTCAGGACACTTTGTGTTTGTGTTTTGGCCGAGAGGGGAGGGGCGACACTCTGAAACCTCTAGGGGTCCAAAGTCTTGAGGTGTCTGAAGCCACCAGAGTGGGTCCATTGATACCACCTGGGGCTGTTTTTCATGCACCTGGGAAGATGTCACCAAGTAGGTGAACACAAACTGATGTGAGGAGCAAGGGAGACAAGGCGAAGCCCTGGGGAACTGAGAGCAGAAGTACCTTTCACACAAAAAGACGCCATCCAGTCCTGATGTCATCTCCTGAGAGAGGTCAGGTGGGGGTATTGTAAAGAAGCGCTCTACCCTGGGAGAGGGGCTCACTCTGATACTAAGGTCTGGTGCTGCTACCCAGAGAACATTCTGAGGGCAGGAAGCACAGTGACAGTCAGGTGGGGTCTCCTGAAGGCTCTGTCCCCCTGATCAGCCAGCACACTCAATGCTAGGAACCTATAGCTGGGTCTCGTCAGCCCCCAGGGGAGGGTCCCTGGGCTCTTCCTGAGAGATACCTGTTCCTCCCCCGCTCCTTCTCTGTAAGCAGGTACTAGGTGCTTCTGACTCATATGCCAGTTAACTGTGTGCATAACTCTGTCTCTCAGGGTCTGGGGACTTGGGAGAGCAACTAGGATGGAAGGTCTGGCCCTGCAAGGCAGAGAGGGCCAGCGTGGCCCTGTCCCAGCAGCCACCAGCCATGCTCAGGACCCATCCTGCCTGCACTGTGGCCACATTCACAACTGTATGGCTGCAACCCCCTCCCTGTCTCAGCCTGTTTTACAAACATACAAATGAAAAAGTTGTGTCCATCTCAGAAGGTAGAGAGGAGCAAAAAGAAGACCCCCCCACATTCTCAGTATCCTGAGATAACAGGATTGACATTACTTCCAGATTAGAATAGTATAGAACAACAATTTAAAAGAATATTCAAAATTCCTTTCTTCAAAGAGTTATATTTCAACTGTTTGAGAGAGAGAGAGAGAGAGAGAGAGAGAGAGAGAGAGTGTGTGTGTGTGTTTCTCCTTGGTCTCTTTATGTTTTTTCCAACCCTTCTTACTTTATGATGTCCAACGCTGGGCACAAAAGCCCGGAAGGGCTTTGACCAGCAAAAGCAGAGTCCCCAAACTCCCCTCTGGGTTTGTACCTCTCTACTTTGATACTTCTAGGAATGCCTACCAGGAACAAGTTTACTCTGAGAATTCATATTCAGCTTGTGGTTCACTATGACCCCCAGATTCATGAGACAGAGTCTAGAATGCACATCTGGTTGGAAGCCCGCACTACAGCAGGGTCTATATGACATGAGGCCTCCAGGCGCCCACTTACCTGGTAATCCATGGGCCGCCCAGCACTTGGCTCCATCTTAATGTCTGGCTTCGATCTGAGGAGAAGAATGTACTGTCAGGCTTGGTGGAAGGGGCCTGCTTGTGCAGAGGAGGGCAATGGCAGTGGTTGGACCTTCCAGAAGGGAGGAAGGACAAAATCATGGTCTACAGACACTCTAGAACTGTCAATCCAAATGGGGTTAGTTGTCCTCAGAGGCCCCAACAGGAGAGGACTGACCAGAGGCAGAAGTAGCAGGGGACAGACAGACCTAGGTCAACGGGTTCAAATGTGGACTGGGCAGCTCTGTGCTTTCCCGTGGCCTGGAGGTGTTCAGTGACCCAGGAAAAGGCCATAGCTTCTGACTCTGCCACTGCAGGGAGAGAGGTGTGTCCGAGGAAAGGAAGAAAGGGCCAGGGTTAGGAAGAAGCTGCCCATGGACCTGGTCTTTTCCACCCAAATCCCAAACTAGCAAGCAGGTCCTGTCCGGCAGGGTGGAGGCCACTGGGGATGGGGGCTCCTGCCACTCACCGCTTGTTGGAGACATTGGTGGTGAGAGCGGTGACAGACGCCAGGGACACGGAGTCTGGATCTAGCCCGTCCCCCAGCTGAATGGCCAGGTGGTCAAGGTCCTCCATCTCCAGCACCGCTGGTTCATCTAGGGAAGAAGAAGGGCCGGTTATTGGGGTGGATGGTGGGAGGGATAGTAACTGTTTCCATTTTTACTCTGGCACCCAGTAACCAGAGAGTCAAATTCAAGGTTTACTTGGTAGCATCTGCTTAGAATGTGACAGTCTATATATTTGCACTGCTTTCAATCTAGTCTTGTTTTTTTTTAATTTTGTTTGATACTACCTCTGGTCTTGCTTTTTAAAATTTTAGTAGAATGTAACTTTTTTAAAAAATTAAATGCTACATACTGAAGCACTGAATATCTTTTATGGAAGAAAGTAGGGAATAAAGAATTTACACTTTGGTGCTTTTCATAACGATAGCTATCTTTAGTTGCATGGCTACTCTGTACTGGGTACACACCAGACACATACATACTAATCTCTAGTCTTTATAGCAAAGACTTGTTAAGATAGTCATTATTCTCATGTCATAGATAGGGAAACTGAGACTTAAGAAGTAACTTATCCATGTAAAATACTTGATGGGATTCAGGAGCTAACCCTGTGCTGGTGTGCATTGATCCAATGAGATGAAGAAATGATGACTCTGAAAAGCCACCCAAGGGTGGTGGGTATGGGCCTCTGCCAGCAGTTATACTCTCAATCTAAGAAGAAGGGCACAGTTAGAATTGGCATGGGGAAGCCGGGCGTGGTGGCACATGCTTGTAATCCCAGTACTTGGAAGGGGGAGACAGGAGGATCCCAGTTCGCGTCCAGCCTCAGCTACTTAGTGAGGACTCCGCAACTTCGTGAGACGCGGTTTCAAAATAAAGTATAAAAAAAAATAGGGCCGGGGGTGTAGCTCAGAGGTAAAACGCCCCTGGGTTCAATCCCCGGTACTGCAAAAAAAAAAAAAAAAAAAAAAAAAAAAAAAAAAAAAGAATTGGCATGGGGAAAGAGGTAGGGAGAAAGATTCTGGGGCCCAATGGGCCACACAGGGGACATGGGGAGGGCCGCCAAGAGTCCTGATGGTGGGCATGTGATTGGGGGCAGATGGCCTGCACACAGCTCCCCTCTCCACACCATCTCTCCCCTGCTTCTTCCTGTCCTCCCTACCTCCTCTTAAACAGCTGTCGTGCCCCTCCTCAGCTGGCTGCTCTCTGAAGGACCAGTGCCACAGGCCAGGCCAGCCTCGAAGCCCAGCCTTCCCTCTCTCCAGGGCCCCCAGGAGAGAGGGAAGGCTGGTGAGAGGGCACCGGCAGCCAGCAAGCTCTTCCACTGAGCAGGCACTGCTCAGTGGTCTCTGGATTCTCCTCTAGAAAGAGGAATTGGCTAATCGATGTTCCTTGCCAAGAAAGGGACAGGGCTAGGTAGAAACTAACTGTCCATGGGCCTGGGGCTTCTCCACCCAAATTCCAAACCTGGCAAGCGGGTCCTGCCTGGCAGTGTGGAGGCAGCCGGGAATGCGAGGCTCCTGCCCACTCACCACTCGTTGGAGACATTGGTGTTGAGAGCAGTGACAGAGGCCAGAGACACTGAGTCTGGATCTAGCCCGTCCCAGCCAAATGGCCAGAAGGTCAAGGTCAAGGGGTACTGGTCTTCCCATTCCCCAAATTAAAAACATCTGGGCTCCATGTAAAGAACAAAGGATGGGGAGCAATGAGGGCAGGAGGACACCACCCAGCAGAGGGCTCTCTGCCCATTTCCAGACCAGTAGAGAGGCTGAGGTGTCGTGCCCGCCCCAGGGCCCAGGGACACCCATCCCTAGAGCACTACACTCTCAGGCAAGGACCTGGCCCCTTGGCCAGCCAATGGGAGGCCAGGCCCCTCCCAGGTGGCTCTGGTTGACCAATACCAGGAAGGCCTACGTGGCACCTGCCTGGGGGTGGAGTTTGATGGTAGTCACCGGCAGAGAAGCGACTCCAAGGGGCCCCAGTGTCCTACCTTGCCTTTGGGGCTCCTCCTTGTGGGGCCGGTTCTTGCCGAGCTTCATGGCGGAGAACACACTCCTCCCGGCCCTGTGAGGGGGGGCCACCAGAATGAGGTGGGGGGAGATGGACGCACAGAGGGAAACACACAAACGGCCAAGAGCCAACCATGGGGGAATGCAAAGAGAAAGCGAGATGGATACCCAGGCCCCTTACCTACTGATCCCAAAATATATTGGGGACCTAACTTCTCAAATTGGGAGTCAGAAGGGAAGTGGGGCAGAGGGAAACCCCGCCACTTCTCCTGGGCTCCCCTTCACACCATGGAGGAGGGGGCGCCCAGTGATCAGGGAAGCTGGCCTGGAACACTTCTGGGCTTTGGGCTTTTCAGGCTGACCCCAGCACCCTCAGTCCAGTCTTAGAACTTTCAGCTCCACAAGGTCCCAGAGATCGTCCTCCCTGTCCCCGCATCCCACCTGAGCTGGTTGGAAAGCAAGCCAGATGACCAGGGACAGAGCTTCAGGACAGAAGGGCAGGGCTGGGGGGCTGGAAGGGCAGAGGCTGAGGAGGAGGTGGGAGGTGTTGAAACCAGCTGCTCTGTGCTCAGATGGCCCGGAGCACAGAACCCGCCTTGCCTGCCTCCAGATTCTCTGTGCCCTGGATTCCCCTTGGTCCTAGTGAAAAGGAGGAGATGGGCCCTTTTCCACCAATCTCTGGTCTTGGCTTTTGCCCCTTCTGTCTGTTCCTTCTCACTGTGGAACCCTTCCCTCCCTCCTCCCAGGAACTTAGGGCAGACTCTATAGTTCCTACCTCTTCCTCTGGCTTGGTGTGGCCTTGCGCCCGAGGTGAAGGGTTTTGCAGTTGGGGGACTGAGGGAAGGGGGCAGGGGTCCTCACTGCCCTTCAGTGATGTCTCTGCAGCCGAGCCCAAGGTCCCTGGAGCCAGCAGGGACCAGGAGTAGGATCGGCGGGGGGTAAGGTGCAGTATTCCATTACCCCATCCATATTGCATGAGCAGGATACCTGACTCCCTCCACTTCCCATTCTCCTCCTCCTGGGTGTGGCTGTCATCCTGTAGGCCCCATTAGGGGCAGGTGCAGGCCCATCTCTGATGGCTTACAGCAGAGCCCACTGTCTTGGGATCTGTGTCTCCCCATGGAGTCTTGATGACAGTTTCTAGGACCCCTAGATCCCTACCTTTTATGCTGTGTAATGTGAGGTTGGAGAAAACCTTTCTGTCCTTGTAGAGATGGCCTGGAAACCTCGAGCCCCTCAACCCTGGATTGGGGAGCCAATCTTCTCCCATAAACCTGGCCCCATCCAAAACTTGGGATTTTCTTTACTATTCAAATACAGGGCAAAGCATGTCTGAATTCCAGTGGGGGCTGTGGAGAACCACCCTTTTGTGTGGCACTGGCTCACTGGCATGCTTATGGGCTTCCTAAAAAGGGATGGGAGAAGGCAGGGTGACACCAGTGTGTGAGACCTCTGCAGGATCCTGTTGTTTGGGGCATAACAATGGGACGAAAGGGAAAGAGAGGGGCTCTACAAAAAGAAAGCTGATGTCTTGGGAAATATTTAAAAAGTAATCTTAAGAGGAGATAAATTATATACCTATGTCTAAAACATATATAAAATGGACAAAAAAAGATCACATAACCTTTCTAGAGCAAATACTGTAAGCTGAAGGCTTTTCCAGATGTTTTCTCATCTCATCTCTCTAGGAATCCTGCGAGGGACATGTGCTTCTCCTCATTCAACCAATAAAAAAAAAAAAAAAACAGGCTCAGAGAGATGGAAGTCCGCTCACTGTCCCACGGTAAGTGGCAGAATTGGACTGAAGCATTGAAGATCCTGCCTCCTGGGCCCGTGGTCTTTCTGCTCCGTGCTGGCTCCGCTGCCTTCACACTGTGGGACTGCTCTGTGGATGTGAATCTAGTCCTGACCCCTGGGAACTGTGGCAAAAAGGCTCCCAGGGCTGTAGCTATGGTCCCTGTGCCAGCACAAATTACAGATTGGGATATCATCCGTGAAGGGTCCCACGTTGAAGGGCTCATTCAAAAACAACCCAAGCATCAACACATTTGGGAAGAGATGCTATAAATGTTAACTTGCTGTGACATAACATTGAGCAGATCCATGAAGCCATTAGAAACAATGGCATGGTGGTGGGCAGAGAGGCAATCCTGCCTGGCTTACCCTGAAGCATCCTGTGGGCTTTTCCCCATCTGGTGGTCTTAGGGGCAGGGTGCCAACTGTGCAATGACCTCTACAACAGGTCCAGCCAGAGGAAGCATGGCTAGTGTTGGCTGTCACTCCACTCCATGTCTCCCCACCCATCCCTTCCTGTGTCCATGTTGGGAATTCCTCTCTGCCCGGCCTTACTATTCAACTACTTCTCTTCTGAATTACTCAGGCAGGAGTCTCCTGGAGGGCTTAGTGTTTGCCCTTATACAATCTCTTCTTGGCTATTCCTGGGCTGGACCATCCCTAGAGTCCCTTGTCCCACTCCAAGTGTGACCTACACAACACCATCTCCATCACAGCCTGCTCCAGCCACAGAAACCCCCAACCCTGGGGGAGCTGCTCTGAGATGGCAGATCCATGTGATGTCTGGGTCAGAGGCCCCACCTGGAAAGCCAGCAGCCCAGTGTCCTGAGATGGGATGTGCCCTGCTGCCTGAGGCTCAGAGGAACTGCTAGGCAGCAGGGCATCATGGCTTTCCGAAGCTGGTTCCATGTTCCCACCTACTTGGGTCCAAAGACTTAGACTTCAAAAAATGTGACTTGTTGATTAGGTTTCTGTTGTACTGAACACCCCCCCCCTTTGCGAGTGTGTGTGTGTGTGTGTGTGTGTGTGTGTGTGTGTGGTACTGGGCATTCTACTTCTGAGCTACACCCTCAGCCCTATTTTATTTTTTATTTGGAAACAGGGTCTTGCTAAGTTGCTGAGAGCCTCACTAAATTGCTGAGGCTGGCTTTGAACCTGTGATCCTCCTGTCTCAGCCTCCCAAGTACTAGGATTACAGGCATGTGCCACCACATCTGGATCTGAGCCCTTTTTTAAAAATTAAAATTCTGTATTTCACCTAGTTAGTTCTACAATCACTGAGGATAGGGTGTGGTGAGAAACAAAGAAAAGAAACCAGTAATCAACTTGGTGAAAAATACTTTACAACCAAGTGCTCCTTATTTATGAGCATATTAAATTCTAGAAATAGGAGTGGAGGGGAGGTGGCCTCTGGAGACCCTCTGAAGATTGAGAGTCACATTTGTTTCCCATGGCTGGATGCACCACAGTCAAAATGGTACATCTAGACTGGTTCTCTCCAGAGAACAGATTTTTATTTGTTTGTGTTTTTATTTTTGGGGGACCAGGTCTTGCTGTATTGCCTGGGCTAGCCTTGAACTTGTGATCCTCCTGCCTTGGGCCCCAAGTAGCTGGAATTACAGGCACCTGGCACTGCACCCATCTCAGGAAAATTTTCTTAATGATGTCTTTGAAAATGCTTTATACTTCTCAGATCTATATTTTTCCTTTAGGAATACCAGTTATAACAATGAGAACAGATTTTTAAATTAGTGCACTTGTTGCAAACTCTTCATTTATGAGTCAGATGATTTCTCATCGCCGAGGGCTTCTGCCCAGGATTAGCTTCAACTGGCACTGTCAAAGCTCATCAGCTGAGGCCTCTGGTAATCAGGATAAATAAACTCCTACCTAAGAGAATCAGGGTCTGTGATGCTTCTCTGCATTGTTTAAACAGCCAGATTTTAAAAGCTTGGGGATATGTTTCTAGGTGCCCCTTGATGGGCTTATTTTTTTTATTTTCCATGCCCCAAGTACAATTGCTGTCTTGACAAGTGTCTTTGGAAGTGTGTTGAATTTCAGTTAGTTTTGCAAATAGCATCCCATGTGTGAGGACAGGTGGATTCTTTTTTTTTTTTTTTTTTTGCGGTACCGGGGATTGAACGCAGGGGCATTCTACCTCTGCGCTACACCCCTGGCCCTATTTTTTATACTTTATTTTGAAACCGGGTCTCACGAAGTTGCGGAGGGCCTCACTAAGTAGAGAGAGAGACAGAGACAGAGACAGAGACAGAGACAGAGAGAGAGAGAGAGAGAGCGAGCTGAGGCTGGCCGCAAACCCGGATCCTCCGGTCTCTGCCTCCCAAAGTACTGGGATTACAAGTGTGCGCCACCACGCCCGGCACAGGTGGATTCTTTATACAAGGACCACCCTCTCTCCAAACTAGCCTGTTTGCATATATGTCCCTGTTCTACCAGGGGGCTTGGGAGACCCAAAAGGACTTACCCAAACCCCAGGAGTGCCAGGGAAGCTGGCTCTCAGTTCCCCCTGGTGGCCCACCCTTCTGCAAAGCTTAAGCAATCAGGGAAATATATTTGCCATCTCCCCAAAGCAACCTAACCAGAACCCCACATGCTCATGGGGAACATATGTTCTTTCCTGGGTCCAATCATCAGTTTTCTCTACTGCAGTGTTTTCCATATATCTCCCCTCAGTGGAGAGAGAAGCCAACCAGCTTTGCCGCACCGTCACCTTTTGGAGATTGCAAACTGTTCCCACAGTCTTCTCTTCCCAGGCCAGAGTCTCAATTTGTTTAATTGCTTTTTAAAAATCCCATTTCCCTACTTGTTCAGTAGTCATACTGCTCTACACATTAAAATAATAATATATGCTGGCTCACTCTATTTCCCGTGTTAATGGAAGATGGCAAAAAGTTAGATGCACAGGGCTAGGAAACCAGCATGTGCTGTGGGCCTACTGTGTGCTCACATTGTGAGGCACTCCTTACCCCAGCTATAGCCAGGCACAGAGATCAGGCCAGTCCAAGTGCTGTGGTTAGGCCCAGGACAGACTGGACTTTAAGAAGGGCCTTTGAGCATTGTGATCTCAGAGATATCACGATGGGTGGACAGGCGGCTCATGCCTCATATACAAGCCTTTTTCTTTTTTAAAACTGGGGATTGAACCCAGGGGCATTCTACCTCTGAGCTATACCCCCAGCCCTATTTTATTTTTTATTTGGAGAAAGGGTCTCACTAAGTTGCTGAGGCTGTCTTCGAACCTGCGATCCTCTTAACTCAGCCTCCCAAGTACTAGGATTACAGGCATGCACCACTACGCCTGGCATATATAAGCCTTTGATATCTAAGAGATAAACTTGGACCCTTGAACCCACTCCCTAAGAGGATCCCCCGGCTCAGTGTCCCCATCATCTTTCACTTGTCCTGGGGTTCACCTCCTGGTTCCCTCTCCAAGCCTTGCCCCACTCTCTGCCTGGGGATTCTAGCAAACTCTGTCATCCCTTGGGTCTCTGGGCAGATCTCTGCCCACACGGTGTCGTTGCCTCCCTCACCTCACCACAGCCTGAACACTGTGTTGTCAGGGCTGTTGCTTGTGTGTAACAAGCGTGATCAGAATTCAATATGCTTATGGTAAAACAACAGACAAGGCTGTGAGTTCCCTAGGAACTTAATGTAAGCAGGCGCCCCAGGCCCAGTGCCAATCAGTTCAGCCCCCTATACTGTGGTGTTTTCACGGTATCCTCACATGAACTAATTTTTTTTTTTTTTTTTTTGCGGTACCGGGGATTGAACGCAGGGGTGTTCTACCTCCGCGCTACGCCCCCGGCCCTATTTTTTTTTATACTTTATTTTGAAACTGGGTCTCATGAAGTTGCAGAGGGTTTCACTAAGGAGAGAGAGAGACAGAGAGACAGAGAGACAGGGAGAGAGAGAGCGAAAGAGCTGAGGCTGTCCGCGAACCCGTATCCTCCGGTCTCTGCCTCCCAAAGTACTGGGATTACAAGCGTGCACCACCATGCCTGGCTGAACTAATTTTTAATGTACTGGCATCACAGTTTTGAGTCAGTCTCTTAATATCTCTTGGCTCCATTTCTCTATCTGGAAAATAAAGACCACATTCTTGGCTTTTCAGCCCTTGCTGGTGTTATCTGAGAATGAATTAACTTTAGAGCGAAGCCAAGGGCTCTAAGCCCTTGGTCTACTATGAGCTCTGGGTAGGAAGTTGGACTCCCTGTGCATTAGTCCCCCTCTTCTCTGGGACTTAGATTTGTCATCTGTAAAACAGGCAGTGGGCCAGAGGTCCCATCCAGTGTGGTCAGCCCTGGCTACCATTGCCCTCGTGAAATCTTCAGATGACAATGGGCCTCTGGGGGGGCCCATGAGCCCCTCATAACCTTAGGCGTCTAGCCTTGCCAGAGCCGAGTGGCCGTCCCCTCCATCAGGAGTCCCTTCCTCCTCTTCTCTCCCAGGGAGCCCTGCTGTCTCGCTTCCTAAGGAAGCCTTTGGGGAATGGAGACTGTGAGGGTCACCCAAGAGTGGTCATCTGTCTTTAGCTTTCTGGGTCTTCATGCTCTGCAGCCACCCAGTGCCCCCAGGGTTGTATGTCCAACTGCTTAGCTCTGTCCACTGGCTACTCGTGCCCCTTCCTTCCCCTTCAGCCACACCCTCCCTCACAGGGAAGCTTAAGGGCCTGACATGCAGGGGTGGAGGGCTGGACAGGGCAGTGGGGGAGGAACAAGACACTTTTGAAAGCAGGGAGGGTCACCTCCAAGAACCAAGAGTGGAAACCAGAAGGCCTGGTCCTCTGCCCACCCACCCCTCCCCTCCTGCCCCTCACCCCATGGTTGCCCTGCATGCCCCATGCTGGCCCCACCAGGACAGCCCCTTCCTGAGCCCCCTCAGATAGGCCCACCCCACCCTCTGCAGCCCTGTGGTGAGGAGCTGGCACCCACCAGCTCTGCCCTGGCCTGGGACACCTACTTGTGCTCGCCATCTCTGCCTCCCTTGGTCTTCTCTCTGCCTTTGCTGAGTAGGAGGAAGAAATGAGGAGACAAGGATGCAAGTGAGAGGATGTGGACCAGAGACACTTGCAGCCTTAGCCCCTGGCCCTGCTGACCCCCATGCTGGCCCTGCTGACCCCCCTCCCCCAGGGGCCTCCTTGTCCCACAGATCCTTCACCCACAGCCTCTGAGGCAGCAAGCCCAAGTCTGCTGGGCAGAGATCCCATGGTCCCAGGCTCTGCCTTGGAGAGAGGGGAGGGGCCTGGGGTACCAACCGATCCCCCCCAACCCCCGGCTAAAGCCTGGTGATTCCAGAAAGTGGGTTGCAGGTTCCCCGGGGCCTGTTCCTCCCCCACCTCCTCCCCTTGTCCCCAGATCCCAGGCTCTGGGGTCCTCCAGGGAGACAGTGGGCCGAGCCCGCTTCGAGAGGGCAAGGGGGCTGGCATGCTGCTAGGCAGGGCCTTCGGCCTCTTGAAAAGAAACCTGGGGTGGGGCAGTAAGAGAGCGACCACTTGGGGCTCAGAGCAGGGGAGAATGGTGCTCCCGCTGGCTTTAGGAAGGCTTCCAGCAACGCTTCTGGAATGTTCTCTCAAGGCCTCCTCAATGATGTGGCAATGAGGAGGAAGAAAAGAAAGTGAATATCCATTAACAATTTCCCCCCTGCTCACACGATGTCGTGGCCCAGACCTTGTCTGGGTAGACTTGACCCCTTACCCTGTCAGCTCAGGCCTCCAGACAGCCCAGCCGACATCCAGCTAATCTTTACCTTGGGTCAGAGGGTCAGTCGTAATTCAACATGAGCCAGGTCTCTGGCTGCCACAATGGGCTGAGACCACAGAGCTGTGGGTGGTGGGGTGGGGGAGACTGTCTCAGCAGCCCTGCTCTGGCCCAGCCCAACCAGTCTGGGGACTGGTCTGTTATGAGCCTCCCTTAGGGACCCCCTGAGGGCTGCTGGGGCTTGTTCAGCAGAGCAGAGGCTCCCAGGAGCCATTAGGAAACTAATGCTTGCTGGGAGATTTCTTGGTCCCCACCTTCACGTTAATCCAAGGAGAGTTCCTTTTCTTTGAATCATCAACCCAGGTTCTGAGGAAAGGGTTTGTTTTTGTTTTTTAAAGAACTCCATGATCCAGAAAACTCTGAGAATCCTTGCAATAGAGGGAGCTAGGTGGGGAGGCATCACCTGGGAGCGGGCAAGTGGGGCCGGAGGTGGACCGGGCATACTGAACGATAAACTGTGAGGTTATTCCCTTACCCTTTGGGCTTTGCTCTGGAATCATGTAGAAGTGTCACCCCCTCCCCCGGGGGGACCTCTGCCCTGCCTCCTCAAATACTCTAGGCCTTTGGCCCAACAAAGGTGACACACAGGCTCATACTCCCTGAGTGTGAGGTGGAGAAGGGAAAAGGCTCTCTCTTTTTTCTATGAAGAAAGAATATTCTTGTAGCTGGGCATGGTGGCACATGCCTGTAATCCCAGTGCTTGGGAGGCTGAGATGGGAGGATTGCAGGTTCAAGGCTAGCCTTAGCAATTTAGCGAGACTTTCAGAAACTTAGACCCTGCTTCAAATAAAAAGCAAAAAGGGCTGGGGGTGCAGCTCAGAGGTAGAATGTCCCTAGGCTCAATCCCCAGTACCCCCCAAAAAGCAAAAGCAACCTCGCAGCTGGAGGATCAACATGGCAGCCCTCTGGGGACCCCTAGGGCTTGCTGGGGCCCAGGTGCTTCATAGTGTCAGGCCTCACTGAGCACTCAGCCTGGGCTGGGTAGGGGGATGTGCGGATGGGGGCTCAAACCTCAGGTGGAGCAGCTGGGTTGGAGAGGAGTCTCCTGAGCCCCATTTCACCCCTAAATCCCAGCATGGCTGGCTGACCCTGGACCCTTTGAGCCGTTGCAGCCCTGGAGCCCAGCCTCATTGATGAGGGCGTTCTAGCTCTCTGGGGGTGGAGGGGACTGATAAAGCAACACTGGGGTGAGACGGGGTGTGCTGCCCCTGTATGCAGTGCTTATGCACACCCCTCAGCTCACACCTTGCACCTCTCTCGAGCCCCCAGCCATGCACACATGCCCAGCTGCCACTGCCTCAGGCATAGGGCATAGGTCCCACTGGAGTGGAGGAACGTCCATAAAGAGGACAAGAAGAGTGGGCCCTGTCACTACCCCTCCCAGATGAGACCCAGCTGAGAGCATCCCTGCAGGGACCCCTACATTTCCAGGGATACTGGAGAGGGGGCTGGGTAGCAAAAGGGGGTGGGGGCCAGGAGGGCTGGAGGGCTAGGCTATGTAGAAAACAAGAAGGGATGAGATTCAAAGAATGCAGAGGATCTGGAGGAAAGGTCCGAGACTCTTTAGTTCAGCTACAAGACTATGGCTTTGGCTCCTGTCTTTGTTCTAACATGTGGTTCCTAGAGACAGCAGCAGCAGCAGAGCCTAGTATCCAGCGGCATGTGCAACTCTCTGGTGTCACACACTGTATGCACATGTGACCATGTGCAAGCACATGGGCATGTGTGTGTGTGTGTGATCAGGGCAGAAGTCTCCTCTCTCCAGAGACTGGGGAAGATGTATGCTGACATTCAAAGGCCTGGAACCCTGATTCTGTGCTTCTGAAAGCAGAGAGCTCATAAAGTTAATAATTCATTCCTTCCCTGCAATACTGACAGCCTGGGGCAGTGGAGCTGGGTCAGTGAGACCCCTGCCCCTGCCCAGTGGGGCCAAATCTCCTGTGTGGGCAGCATTCCAAAAGCCCTTGGTATAGACTGGGGTGTCGGAGCTGAGACAGGGCCTGGACCAAAAGGTCAGGTAGAAATTGTTGGGGTCGGGCAGCATGGAGTCTGAAGGGGAAGGAACTGAGTGCTGGCCGAGCACTTGCCACATGCCAGGCACCACGGTGACTCATGTGTATTCCCTGATTCATCCTAAAACCGCCACGGGTGTCCGTGAGTCCATCTTACAGAGGGGAAGGTGGGGCTCCAACCAGCTGAGCTGGGACTGGAGCCTTGAGCTCTCACTGCACTGCTGGTCTCCTGGCAGGATTCTGCCTCCTGGGGTGTTGTACAGAGAGTAGGCGGAAACGAGAGGTCCCTAGTTGGAGGCAGGGACTACAGAAGAGGGAGAGTGGATCAGAGGGCATGTGACTGACCAGGGGCCGGGAGAGATGGAGCTGTGGAAGCAGAGGGTTAACAGCAGGGCTGGGTTGGGGGTAAGGGAGCCTGCTGGCTGTAAGGCTAGGCCTGGTGAAGAGGGCGCGGGGATGACACCCACCCCCAGGCCTGGGCTGGGGAAAGTGTGTGCCCTCACCTCCCCTCCAACCAGGGCGGTGCACCTGGAAGACAGGGAGCTCTGGCTCTGACTGTCCCTGGCTCAATCCCAGTCTCTAGGATGAAACGCCTCTTCCTGCTCCTGCTTCTTGCTATAGCCCTGGGGGTAGCCACGTGAAGGTGGGGGACAGGAGGGAACACCAGGCTGTGCTGTGGAAGGGTGGGAGGAGCCCTCTTAGCTCTACGATCTTGGGGTCCACGACTCTCTGGAGGTCACAGAACTAAGCCCCCCGTCTTGTTTTATCTAACCCCCTTCCTGTAGGACTGGCATTGCCTGCACTACAGCCACCCCACAGAGGGCAGCCCCTTGGCCACCAAGGGCTCAGGGGAGTTTCCCATGGATGCTACCTCCAGGAAACAGAGCATCCCCTGGTCCCCCAGGATGTCAGAGATGAGGGGAGCCAGCACGTCAACTTACCGAGGCCATTCCTGTTATTGGCCTGGAGGAGTTGTAGCTGAGTGACAGAGTCAGGATGGGACTTAATGGAACTTAGTTCTCCTGACTCAGGCCGGCATTCCTTTCCCTACAACTGATGGCGCTACCCTGGCTTCCAATCATGTCCTCAGAAAAACCCTATCCTCAACGCCACCCACGGTCTCTGAACCAGCCCTGCCCAGCTCTTTCCTGAGTGGAGTTGGTGGATGAGGACCAGGTGGTGGCCATCGTGTAAGCGTCCCTTTGTGTCCCTGCTCCTCCTCTCAGCATTTCTAACCCCATTTCTGCCGGAAAACATATTTGTCCAATAAAAACCCATTGACTCCATTACAGTGAATCGACATCCTGTGCTTTCTCAGCACAGGAACTGAGTGAACTTTACTTTGGAAGGAAAGCATGAAAGGAGATTAGAGGGAGATGCTTCCCATCTGAGCCTGGGCCCAGGTCGGGTTCCACTTTTCCATGGAGATCCCTATTCTCAAAACAGAGCCTGGGCCTTTACACTTACCAGCATTTCACACATTGTCCCTGGGAAAGTGACCTAGGGACCTATGGACAACACTTTACTAGCCTAGCCTAGATCGTGTAAACATAGTGTGTGTAGAATGAGCAGGTCTGGACGCAGCTCCCTGTCATCTGTGTGTGGCAGGGCATTTGAGGACATGAATCCTGACCACAGAAATGCCTGGAAGTATTTTTCTCAACAGAGGAGAGGCTGGGCCCCAACCAGGACTGCTGGCTTCACCCTGGCAAGAAGAGTGAGCACCTTTTGGGTGCCTTCAGGTGGAGGCCCAGCTGTCTGGGCCTGGTTGGCACTGCTGGGTCTTAGTCCAGAGAGGCCAGGCCTTCCTCCACTTCTGTCTCCCATTCCCTAAGGAGGGCGGGCAGTCCAGTCCCTACCCCTCATGTTAGCGCTCAGCCTCCCACACCCTTCCCTCCCTCAGGGTTGGGTGAGGCCTGGCCTCTCAGTCCTCTCTGAGCCCCTTGCTGCCTCCCCAGTGAACTCTGAGGGATACAGGTGAGAGATGTTGCTGAAACACATTCTCACATCCGCATCATCCGCAGCAACCCAGCCTGCACCCTGAGCCCAGTCAGGCCTGGACCAGACCTCAGGCCTCCTCCCAGTGTCTTTGGGGGCAGTAGGAGGGGCCCAGCTTGTTACCTCCGGAAACTCTTCTCTCCTGGTGGCCGGGAGCTGGGGCGGGAGCCGGGGAGCAGCCCGTCTGTCTCCTGGCTATCCTTCTCTTCCTCTTGAAGAGATTCATCCCCCAGGAAGACCCCGTCGTCCCAGGACCCCACGGTGCCGTCTGTGGCCTGATACCGGATCTCCACGCACAGGCTGGTCTGGAAGGAGGGAGGGTGGCAGACAGCTGGGATGGTGGTGACAGTGCCAGTCCCGGGCATTCTGCTACTGTGCAGTGTTTGTGAAGTGCTTTTAGCCCCATTAGGGGAGTCCCCCATCCTGCTCATTTTGCAGATGAGAAAACCAAGGCTCAGAAAGACTGACACACGAAGATTCCTCCAGCTCAGTGGGACCTAGATCCCAGGGCATTTAGCTCTGTGCCTTCCTGTGACCAACGTCAGAGTCCCACACTGGACAGCTGAGCTTGGCACTGGGGGTGGGCTCTCTCAGTCCACTGTACTCATAATTGAGAGTTACATTCAGTGTCCCCAAAGATTAGGTCACCTCCTTGTCCTCAGAAAGGGGGATGTCTACAGGCATGAGGGGTCTGCCTGGCATGACAAGATGAGCTAAGTGTGCCCTCCAGAAGAGGACCCAGACCCTGAACACCCACAAAGTGTGGAGTCAGCTCTTCTTTCTAGTCTTTCTACACTGACCTTCTGCCCTGGAGTGGAAGGGATCTTGGGGGCTGCCCTGGGCTTTTCTTTTTTTTTTTTTGTGGTACTGGGGATTGAACCCGGGTGCATTCTACCTCGGGGCTACACCCCCAGCTCTATTTTTTGTTCTTTATTTTGAAATAGGGTCTCACTAAGTTGCGGAGGACCTCACTAAGCAGCTGAGGCTGGCCGCAAACCCGGATCCTCCGGTCTCAGCCTCCCAAGTACTGGGATTACAAGCATGCGCCACCACGCCCAGCTTTGCCCTGAGCTTTTCTTCTGGACAAAGTGGAACCAAACTTAGGCCCGGGCTCAGCAATTGAGAATCCTGGTTGGATTCTTGCTCTGTGTCCTTGAGCCACTTCCTTCCTTCCAGCTATGGGGTCCCTCCCTCCCCACGTGCACACTCCTTAGAGTTCCTTCCTCAACCACATGGAAGAAGGGAGGCCTCCCAGACATGGTTACCCTGCCACACAGATCTGGGTGACTTGCTCATGTACCCTGATAGCATCCTTCCCTCAGTATTTGGACCCCCTAATGGCCAGGCTTGCATTTCCCAAGGGAAGGGAAAGGCGCTCATGTTTTCTGAGCCCTCACTGTGCTTGATATCATGCTAACACACTTTCATGTAAACTCATTTGATCTTCTCAACACTTCAACCCACCCTACCTAACGCAGCAGGAGGTAAGCCACTGCCTGAAGCCCCACAGTTAGGGACTGCTGCAGCTGGGACCCGAGCCCAGGCTCCTGACTCTAAGCCCCATGTCTTTTCCCCTGAGCCAATGAGACCCCTCTGGTGTGACCAAATATGTTGTAATGGGAAGATGGCAGCCTGAATTTGGAAGTCCTGGGTCTCAGAGCTGCCTCTGCTGTTGTTCAGCTCTCTAACCTCAGGCAAATCCCAGGCCTTCGGCGTTCCCATCCATAAAACAGGCAGCAGAGGTGAATGGTGTGTGGGCTAGATGATCTGCAAGCCCTTTCCTTGGCAAAAATCCTAAGTGTGATTCTAGAAATATAGGCATGACTGTGCTGTCTGCTGATCCCTGCCCACCCCTGGTTTCTTCTTCCCTCACCGCCCACGATACATCGTCTTCATCCAGCCTACCATGTTCTGCAAGCCCGCCGTTCCTACTGGTGTCATCGCTTTGTGCGCATCGCCCTCCCCTTGCTGTGGTGGCTGAGCCTCCACGCCCAACCTCTAGCCCACTGTGGGAGAGACTGCCCTGGCTGAGCTCAGGTCGGGAGCCCCAGCTGTTCTCACTCTCATAAGGAGTTGCCCAGACAGGGTGGGAATTTTGGTCCCACTCTGAGCACTCGTCAGCGGAGGCTCCTTCCAGTCTGGCTCCCAGAGCTGCAGTCCTGCCCTCTCAGGCCGTTTCTGCCAGTTACTACATAGGGCCATGACTTACACAGGACCCTGGTGGGGGGGGGGCGTGGTACAGACCCATTTTACACATGGGTAAGCTGAGGCAGGAAGTCATAGCTATCCATCTTATTTTATATAGTTATTGAGTACTTGCTATGGGCTTAGCCATCCTAAGCACTTTCTGTGTCTTCTCAGTCCCCAGAACAACCCTGAGAGGTAGATTCCATACTTTTGCTCACGTTGCAGAGGACAAGAGGCCTGCCTAAGTCACAGTTAGGGGGTGTCCTGACCAAGATCCACATCCAGGGGCTGGGCTCCTGCCAACTGCCAACTGCCCATGAGTGACCAGGGGCAGTGATGAGGGGACGAGGAGAACAGAGCCTGGGGGCTGGGTGGGGCCAGGGCTTTGCTGCCTCCTTTGTCAGGACAGGCATCAAGTGGCAGACCTGTCACTAGTACCTGTGTGCTCATGCTGAAGAGCTGGGGTGTGACAAATGGACTAAAAACTGAGGTCCCTGCCCTCCCAGAACGGCCAGTCTCAGAGAGGAGCCCAGCTGGATATGCAAAGTGGAGGTCACTTAATGGAGGGGCCAGCAGGGCTGTTTGGCCTTTGGGTGCTGAGAGAAGCCATACTCGTGGTTTCTGAGCTGGGTCCTAATGGTAGAGAAGGGATGGCACCTCCCACTGCCCTTCCCCATCACTGTCACTCTAGGGAGGGCTGGGGTGTCTACTTTGGGACAGCAGACCCTGCCATGCCCGAGAGGCTCCAGCCCCAGCCCCACACTGAGTAGTTCCAGCAGTCTCCCTGTGTCTCCTCCTCACCTGCGCCTGGCCTTGCACAGAGCGCGGCCCAGTCCACCCTACATGCGGGGGAGAGGGAGCAAAACAGGCTCCCTGGTGACCCCAGGAGGGGGAAGTCCAGGGACTCTGGTCACACCCACCTTGATGATAGCATTGTTGTCATCGATCAGCGTGTCGGTCACCTCCACACGGTTCTCCTCCACCACCTTCTGCAGCACCATGCGGAAGGTCCCGATCAGCCTGTGAATGGCACCGGGCAATGGCGGTTGCACAGAAGATGCCAGAGTGAGGGGCACGGCTGACATCCCGAGGGCTGTGAGAGGCTGGGAAGGGACAGGTGGACTTGCACAGGCTGGGGCTAGAGACGATGGCCCAGGAGCCGGGACTGGCCTGGCCAGGAGAGGATGGCCATGAGGGTACGTGATCCCTACAAATGTGTATGGTTGTATACGTAAGACCTGTCCCTGGGAGAGTCCCAAGGGGCAGAGCATCCTGGGATAACGTTCACAGACTGGGGGTCAGGGTGTGTGGAATCGGGCTTCAGCTGAGCTCCTGCAGAGGCCTGTGTGGAGGCTGCTGGGAAGGACTGAGGCTCCAGGATTCATAAGCACTCTTCCCTTCCACCTCCCCAACCATGACCAAGGTCTCCACCACTCACCAATACCACTCCATTCATCCCCCAGCTGCAGCCCTTAAGCAACTTGAGGGCAAGGACCCGTGTAACTGCGGAATCCCCACATTCCAGCTGCACAGCAGGGGACAAGGACCCAGTGTGGGGACTGGGAGCACAGACTCAGCGTCAGAGAGACTGGATCTTGAAAGCCAGCTCACACTGCCCAGCGAGGTACCTGTCCCGGGCACCCTGCCTAAGCTCTCAGTCTCGGTTTGCTCCTGAGCCGAGCTAACACCCCCTACTTTACCGAGTGAGTGAGATGCTCTGTTGACGTTCTCAACAGGCATCTACCACATGCTCACTACTCCCAAAGCCCTAGTTGTGCATGCTGGACCTCTGTGCTGTGGGTTTTCTATGTCCAGCCTCTATTCTTTATTTCCCCCACACTAGACACCTTGATATCTGCCGGCTGAATTGATGAGCAACAATGGGTGCCCAATAAATGCTGACTTGGATCCCCTTTCACTCCGTGGCTGGAGGCTGCTGCTCTGGGGGCGAGTGGGGCACTCAGGGAGCTGAGCGCACGTGGTGCTGTCACGTGGGTCGAGGAGAGCACCCCCGCCCCGTAGAAGGACAAAGGCTGAGGGGATTTGCACAGTGAGAGCTGGAAGAGACCTGGGGTCATCTGTGCTGCCCTTGGTTTATAGAAGAGGAGGGTGGGGACAAGAAAGGGGACAGGAACACAGCTAGTTAAGGACAGCATGTCCATGAGAGTACAATGGCCCCCTACAAATTTGAGGTGAAGTGGATGAAGTGAGGTATAAGTGAATTCTGACTCTGTCATGGTTAATGTCTATACCCTCCTGAGGGCTGTGGAGAATGAACACTGATTTAAAAAAGAAAAAAAAAAACCCATCCATATGAAAAGGAATTGCTGAGAACAGCCATGTTGGGTAAGTATGAACTGCTTCCTTCCAGGGGTCAAAGCCCGTCTTTCAGCTCACTGCATCTCCCTGGGGGCAGAGCTGTTCACCGCCCTCCACTCTAGAGCCTAACCAGGCTTCTAGGCTCTTCTCAGGTCAGCCACTTGGAAGGCCCCATCCCATCCTGGTCTCTCCTCGGCTGGGGAGATGTCACAGGGAGAAGTGCTGGGCTGGGGACCAGGAGACCCAGAGCCACTGCTCCTGAGCCTCGATCTGTCCTTGTAAAGTGAGGGGCTGGGCTCGGAGTTCTACATCTCAGAGATATCTGGAGGGTAGATGACAGGCACGAAAGGATGCCCTGATCTGGTGGCAACCTCACCTCTCTTGGTTCTAAATCAGTGCTTCTCAAACTTCATCATGAACAGGATCACTGGAGGGATCCTTGGAATACAAATGATGGGGACCCCCTCCAGGGATGTGCTGGCAAATGTTGAACAACTGGTGGGGGAGGGAGGCAATGCCAATTCATAGCTTTGCCTATTTCCATGGTGTAAATACCTCACCATGGCCAATTTTAAGCTTCTAATGTGAACTGCTGGACTCAGAGTCCGCTACGCTCAGCTCAGGGGCTTTGATGTGGTTGGTGGGACGCGGCCTGGGAATGTGTGTTTCCGACAAGTGTCCAGGTGATTCCAGTGATGCTGCTGCGGGGGTGGAGAGGGAAGGCACACTCTGAAAATCTGTCCTACTCTGACCCTTTGCCTATAGGCTCTTCAGGACACTGTCATTCTACTAGGACTTGCCGGGCACCTGCCAAGGGCACATATTTTCCCATCTTGAGGCCCAAGAACAGCCAAGGAAAGTCCCTGGGCTCAGCAGAGGTGCTGCAATGTGATAAGACACCCCCAGGGGGCAGGAAGGAGCCGTTCACCTGCAAGTGCTCAGAGAAGCGCTTTCTCAGACCTTAGACTTGGGAGGGGCCTGCAAGGACAGCTCCTCTAGCGCGAAACCCTGAAACAACCACCCAGGCTTTGAGCCTCGCTGGACAGGAGGAGTTGGGGATGGGATCTCACTACTCCGTGGGGCTCCCTCTGCTAGTCTACTCTCCACTGCTTCCCTCACACCCCAGAGGCCTGGCAAACCCCCTACTCCTCACGCCCTGGCCCAAGCCCAGACTAAATGCCAGCACTGAAGGGAGGCAGTGTAGACAGTGGAAAGAGCTGGGCTCTAGGGCCAGACAGACGTGGCTCACCCAGCAGTCTAAGGGACAGTCCACCACCTGGCGGCTGTGTGCTTCAGCCTCTCTGAGCCTGCACAGACACTCCAGCCGAGCTCCCTAATGCTATCACTGGGACGTCAGCCCCAACCCCTCGCTGATGGCTGCGTTCGCCATCGGAGGGTCCAGGCCAGGTGGTTCCCCTTTGCAGGCTGGGATCTGGTGGCAGATCCAGGCTGACCGTCCCCCTGACAGAGCCTGCGCAGCCTGGCCAAGCCTGGAGGACCCACAGCTATAAAAGGAATCAACCTGCCACACTGCAGGGGATTTTGCCTCCAAATACCTCTGCCCTCCCTCAAATAAAAACAAAAGTAATATTATTTGAAATGGACAATTCATATTATCTCAGTCTTACATGAAGTATAAAGAAAAGTATTTTTATGAAACTTTGCTCCTTTTTCAGGTCTGCAAGTTATCATCTAAGAAACCCAGGTGCTTGCTATGAAAATGCAGCTTCAAAACAAAGGCCCTCACGCTGTTTTCAACCAGAATGCCAGCCTCCTTCTCCCCCACAGGCATTCTCTGGGGAAGGAGCTGGGGCAGGACGGGGTGGGGAAGCCTCTGGCTCTGGCCCTCGTGGTGACCCCAGAGTGACCCTGCCCACTCCAGTGGCCCTCTGTGCAGCCTGGCTGCAAGCACAGTGGGGTCTCCCTCCTCTGGATGGGCCATAAAGGGGGCTGCCTGGGACCTGGCTCCTGGGGTGATGGAGGAAGGGTGGGCTCATCTATCCCCTGGATAGCAGAGTTGCTTCTCTGGAAATGGAAGTATAAGAAGGAGCACTGGCTGAGGGGTCAGGAGGTCTGGGTTGAAGACTTGGCTCTGCCTTGAACCTTCTGTGTGACCCTGGGCAAGGGCCCTCTCCGGGCCTCAGTTTCCCCCAGGCTGTTAGATGAAGGAGCTGGGAGCTGACCCCATGTCTTCTGACAACTTCCCTTATATGGTCCACACTGGTCACTCCTCATAGAGGGCACTTCTCCTGGAAGGACCTCACGGAGGGGCCTGGCTGGCAGGGCAGGCCCAGGATTCTCAGGTAATTAGGCAGCAGGGAGGAGACCTTAGGCACAGATGGGCCACAGACTGACCACAATAGAGCGGCAACCGGGCACCAGAATCTTGTCAATAATTCATTGCGTCCCCCTGGGAGCCAGTGTCAGATGCCCTGGGCTCAGCTGGGCCTCCACTGTGCTCCTGGCTCCTGAATTATTCAGGGACTCTGGCATCTCCACAGACAGAAGGCTAGTGGTTGTGCCAGGCCATTGCCCCTCAAGATCCTGGACAGGTAAGCAGGATGCCCAAGATGTCTTGTCTGCATGGGAAGCTCAAGGTTCCTGGGAGGTCCTTGTTCCAGGCAGAGCCAAGCAGACCTGGGGCCTCCTGGTCCCTTCCTTCCCACCACATCGCCACCTCCCAGCAGCCCCTAGAACCACTGTATGGGGACTAGGTGGGCCTTTTCTTTGACTCTGGGAAATAGAGCCCTGACTTCAGGATGGGGGACCCTGAACTCCACCTGACTCCAAGCACTCCTCCCCGCAAGCTGTCCTGTGTCATGATGGGCTGTGTCTCCACAAGGTAGCCTCTTCTTATCACCATCCCAGCTCTCAGCCAACAGTGTCTTGTACTAGACATTCTCTAGGTTCCTGAGAAATGGCAGGACCCTCTCTCACAGGCCTGAGTGCCCCCTCATGGGTTTTCCTGCCTTCTCATGGGTGGGGGCAGGAAGGGCGGGAGGGAAGGAGAAGGGGAGAGTTAGGGAGGAAGCACACCCCCTTCTGTCTTCCCTCTTCATGGCACTTAAGAACACCTAATTGGAGCCTTAACTTGCGGCATATTCGCTGTGTGGTAGACAATCTCCTGAATACTTCTGATTTGTTTATAGCAGGAGTTTTGATGTGTTTAAGGGTTTATAGCACTTCTGTGGTCAGTCTAGCAGCTTCCACTGTAAATGATTTAACAGTCTCTTCTGGGTCCTTGGTTTCCACCCTCTCTGCTCAAATACTGTGGGTGTTGGGAGTTACGGAGGATCAGGAAGAGCAGATGGAAGATGTGTCACAACCTGGCTCTTCTGCTGTCTATTCATGTGACCTCACTGTACCTTCTGAGACTTAGTTTCCCCTCTTGTATGGCGAGGGCTGCACTGGCTGAGCTCCAAGGCTCCTGGATGCTCTGACATCTATCGGCCGGTCCCTGCTGGGGTTCCTGGGTGGTCCCTGCTGGTCCCTTCCTGGCACTCAGCTCCTGATTCTGCCTCCTCCTCCTCCTCCTCCTCCACCTCCACCCCCACTCAGTCAGTATTGGCTCCTTCTCTTGTTCCTATTTCTTCTGTCCTCATAGGTCATGCTTCATCTTGGGGTCCCTGGTGAGGTGTCTCTCACCAAACTTTCTTGTGGACACCAGAGGCAGCTGCCTGGGTCTCTGAAAGGCAAAGGGGAGGCCTCTATGCCCGAAACATCTCCCTTGTGGCGCTGCCAGCAGGCCTGAAATGCCCATGCTCCATACTCTGTGATCTTGAGGGCTCACAATTAGTCCTACAGAATCACACACTCCTGGTAGCCCATAAAGTTCAGCCCTTCCTGACTCAGAAATCTCTTCAATGCACTCTGCACTGTCCTCTCCCAGTGGTAGGGAGTTCGCGACTTCCTGAAGGAGCTTGTTGGTTGAAGAGCTTTGATCATCTTATTGTCTGCTTTCTTCCAACAATAAAACCTTGTCCTCATGCTGCCTCTAGGCCCATGCCTCTTTTTCCTCTTTCCATGGCAGAAAATCTGTGCCTTGATCTCTCATTTTAACACCTCCAGTGACTAGCACAGTTTCTGTCTGATATAGGATATTGCTCAGTACAAGTTTGATAAGTGGCTGGAAGAGTGGATGGATGGATGAATAGATGAATAGATAAATGGATGAATGGGTGGATGTATAGATGTATGGATGGATAGATGGATAATAGATGGCTGGCTGGCTGGTTGGCTGGATGGATAGATGAATGGATGGGTAGATGGATGAGTGGATGGATGGATGGATGGATATGGATGGGCGGATGAATAGATAGATTATGGATGGATAGATGGATGAATAGATGGATGGGTGGATGGGTGGATGAGTGGATGGATGAATATATGAATAGATGGATGAATGGATAGATGGATGGATGGATGGATGGATGGATAGGTTAATGGTTGAATGAATGGGTGGATGGATGGTTATATAGATGAATCGATGAATGGATGAATGGGTGGATGTATAGATGTATGGATGAATAGATGGATAATAGATGGATGACTGGCTGGCTGGATAGATGAATGGATGGGTAGATGAGTGGATGGATGGATGGATATGGATGGGTGGATGAATACATAGATTATGGATGGATAGATGGATGAATAGATGGATGGGTGGATGGGTGGATGAGTGGATGGATGAATGTATGAATAGATGTATAAATGTATAAATGGATGGATGGATGGATGATGGATGGATGGATAGGTTAATGGTTGAATGAATGGGTGGATGGATGGGTAGATGGATAGGTGAATAGATATATATACGTTTTGTATGACTTTCTCCTTGCATCCACTTGTCATAAGGCAAGATTTGAAGTCCTTTTCCCTCAGGCAACCACAGATGGTGCCTACTGGAGTAGTCTGCAACCAAAATAAGAACAGGGGAACCCTCGCCTCTTCTGCTCATACTGTACTGCTTCTAATATGACCTAGGATTAGGTTAGCCTTTTTGGGTTTGTGCTTCCCTCCCACTGTTGAGTCATACTGAGCCCTCACTGAGCTAATACCTCCATACATTTGAGGGCACATAGCAGTTAATTCATGACCTCCTCCAGCTTACATAAGAGCAATTAATTTTTGAATGCAGGACTGCACTTTACATTTCTAATATTAAGCCACCACTCTAGACTGTTCAAGTCTTTCTCAGTTCTGAGGGTTACTCAGAGAGAAGGATAACCACTTTGATTGAACCCCTCGTAGGGATAACACTCATGTGCTGGATACGCTTCATACACAGAATGAAAGCTCCTCGAGGGCAGGCACCTCACTCTCCAGCACCTAGTTCAGTGCCTGACACACACAGGCACTTAGTAAACACTTGTTAAATGAATGAACAACTCTATCTCATTTAATTTTCACAGCTGCCTTTTGAGGCAAATATGTATCCTTTTCACATGAGTACATTGAACACAGAGGGGTCCCACGGCAGATGACTGACCTGGGGATCTGAGGTCAGGCCTGCCTCCTAAACCACCTCACCCAAAGTGCTGCATGGCTCCTGTGAGACAAGTTCTCCCTGAAGGCCTCTGGCGGTCTGAAGGAAGACAGTATCAGCCATTCAGCCTTTAGCCTCACTGATGGGTTATTGTCCCCCAGATGGTGTAGATGGGGGCTTAAAGAAAGGGACAGGAAGCTTTGATGGGGCTGGGAACAAAAAGGTGGCTAGGAGGGTGAGGTGCTCTTGGCTGGCAATGGTGGGGTTGGGGTTCCATGTGGGAGCAGAATGGCGAGCAAAGACCAGCCTGAGAGCTCGTTGGCCTTTGAAGATCCATTCAGGGCAGGCCAGGGATGCAGGTCCCTATTTTAAGCCCCATGGAGGGTAGCCCAAGGAGCAGCGCAGGTCCCCAGCTCAGCCCACACTCACTTGTTGCTGAAGACTTTGCTGTAGTTGAAAATCTGGATCTCCAGCATCTCAGTTTTGTCGATGTTGCTGGCCACCGGCCACCGGAACGTCTGGGGAGAGAGGGACAGCTGTGGTCTTGGGTGGAAAGAGCAGGAGGTAGGTGTTGGGGGGGCTCACGCAGCCCCAGTGGCCCCTCACAGGAGCCCAGGGACAAAGCATTCACACCTGGACTCACCTAATTCTGACGGCACCTCATAGAGTGGGATTGCTGTCCACTCCTCTTTCACACATGGTGCTTGGAGAGGCCTGGGAGCTGCCCAAGATCAGGTGGGAGGTGGAAGAACCTAGACCTAACCAGGACTTCTGCCTCAGGCCCAGGGCAGCAGCAAAGGCTGCAGGTTATGAGCCTGGTTTGGGTGTGTGCAGATTGGAGTCACGAACCTTCAACTCTCTCCAGCACAGTCAAACTGACCAGCCTAGGCTCTGCCAAACACCCTCACTGTGGCAGTGTTAGTGTCGAGACAGATGTTAGCTGTTTAGTGTTATGAGAGTCAGACCCACAGCCTGCCCCCGACTCACTGTTTCTAGATTCACTCTTACCCTTGGAGTCTTCTCGAAATCAACAACAAAAATCAATGGAACTTGAGTGGGATTTTTCTCAATGTCCTAGAAGTGGCAACGAGGGTCCAACATAGAGGCTAAAAGGTGCTGAGTGCCCCATTCTCTAAAGAGAGTCAATGATCGCAGAGCTAGACACCTCCCTCGGCTTCTCAAAGGCCCCGCTACCCCAGCCCTCACTCAGCTCTCCCCGTGTGGGACAACAAAGAAGGGAAAGGTAGGTAGAAGGAATTGCATCCTGGGAGCAGTGTTTTTGTGGCATTGCCTAGAGAAACAGCTCATAGAGATTAGGCACCTGCAAGAAAGACAGCCTGGCATGCAAATCCCAGTAGCATCTGCCTGGGCAGTGAACTGGTCTGTCCCCGAGCCTCTCAGGAGACCCACAGCGCCTCGTGTGCCCCTGTGGGGTGAGGCAAGTATGAGGTTTCTGTTCTGTGGGCCAAGTGGTGACCTGATGACACTCCCTCCAAGGGCTGCCTGCGGGGCGGGGTCCTCAGCACGGAGGAGGCTGTGGGGATTCCCCCAGTGGCAGGCGCTGGGGTGGGGTGGAGCCAGGTCTCCCAAGTTGGAATCCATGACACGAGGCAGGCCACTCAGGTGTCCCACAGAACTCACCCCACAGTGTCCCGGAGGAAGCCAGTGCTCACAGAGGGCCATGCTGAGGGCTTGTCAGAGAAGCCACCACCAGGGGGTCTATGCCCATGGCAGAAACCCAGAAAGCTGCCATGCCCCTGCCCCCTGCTGGATTGGGAGGGTTGGGGGAGGTCTGAGCAGGGGTCCCCTCCCACTCTGAGTCTGAAGCCCCAAGCATGAAAGAAGGGGAGAAGGCCAGGTGGAGACAGGTGCCAGGTGGGAGCGCCGGCCTCTGGGCCAGACTTTGGATAACCAAATGAGCTGAGGGCTTGGAGGGCAGCTCAGCGCTGTTGAGATGTGTGCCAGCGGGACTTTGACAGAGCAGGTGGAAGGCAGCGACTTTTTTTTTCTTTTTTTTTTGTGATTCTGGGGATTGAACCCAGGGGCTTTCTACCTCCAAGCTACACCCCCAGCCTCTTTTTTTTTTCCTGTAGTTTTTTATTTTGAAACAGGTTCTTGCTAAGTTGCTGATAGGCAGTGACTCTTTATTTTTAAGTTTCCTTTTTATACCCCACCAAATTCATACCACTGAACAGACCAGTAATATATAATAGTGATAGTAATAATCGCTGTCATTTATGGAGACCTTTCATTATGCAGGGTCTTTATGGCATTAATTCACTTAGTCTTTACAACAGCCCGAGAGGCTGGTAATGGACAGTAAATCTAGGGCTCAGAGAAGTGGTGTGATATAGGGATAAGCTGGCGGCTGAGTGGGCCTGGGGAGGAGGCTTCTTAGAGCCCAGCTTGCTGGGTGGCCATTTGCAAAGCTCGGCTTTCCTCTTTCAGAGTGGGGATTTGGGGGGCTGGGGGCACTCTGGGCCAGTCTGGCAGGTCACTATCCAGTGTGTGCAGTTTGTCCAAGGAAGATGGCCTTCCTGTCAGCTCCCTGAAGGACTAGTCAGGTCCCGGAGGGTCCTTGATGTGGGTGTGTGAGGGACACACAGAGGGAGGGCGTCTGAGTGAGGAAGGGTGGATTGGGGGAGCGGGGAGAGCAAGGCGGCCTCATTAGGCAGCATGGGCTCCTGCTGTCTGATGTCTCTGCAGGCAGCGGGTAGAGCATTCGGTTTTCTTAATGAACTTGCTTCTATGGGACTGCAGGGAAATGAAGCAGCTCTGAAGGCCCGACTCATCCGCTGGGGGCCGAGGGGTGCTGGGGGCCGAGGGGTGCTGGAGGATCCGCCCAGGTTTGCTTTTCTTGGGATGAAGTGGGGAGGGGCTTCAGGAGACCTGGCATTGGAAGGAGAGAAGGAACAGGAGAAGTAGGAGATCTGGTGCAGATGGCACTGTCAGAGGGTGCGCCTGGAACAGTGGCTTAGCCAGGCAGGCACAAGGGCGGCAGCAAAGTCATTTCGAGGAAGAGTGGTGGGCTGAGGCAAGGGGACCTGCAGAAGGAAGATGCTGGGGTCTCTGCTTGCCCACTGCTGGGGCAAGGCCGGTGGGGCACAAAGGCCCACCCCGCGGGACAGCTGGCTGAGCGAGCGGTTCAGGACGGCAGGGAGGGAGAACAACCCAGGGAAGCCTGTCTGGAGAGTGGCCCCTGCAGCCCTCCCAGGAATTTCTCAGCCAGAAGGAGCATTTCTAGGAAGGAGCCCGACCAGGAGGGGACACGAGGAAGTAAACGCTGAGCTGAGCGGAGCCCGAGACCCACGTCCCTCTCACAGGGGTTCAGGGTGAGAGAAAAAAAGGTCTCAGTGAGTCACAAAGCTTGTCTGTCTCTGACTTCTTTCTCCTCTTGCACATTCTTCCCTTTACTCACCTTTCTACTGCCTGTATTTTTTTTTTTTTTTTTTTTTTTGGTGGTACCAGGGATTGAAGCCAGGGTCATTCTACCTCCGGGCTACATCCCCAGCCCTATTTTTTATTCTTTATTTTGAAACAGGGTCTCACTAAGTAGCTGAGGCTGGCCGCGAACCCAGATCCTCCGGTCTCAGCCTCCCAAGTACTGGGATTACAAGCGTGTGCCACCACGCCCGGCTTATTGCCTATATTTTTTACCCACACTATACTTTCCCCTCATTTATCTTCCTTCCTTCCTTCCTTCTTTCCTTCCTTCCTTCATCCCTCCCTTCCTTCCTTCCTTCCTTCCTTCCTTCCTTCCTTCCTTCCTTCCTTCCTATTGAACCCAGGGACATTCTACCCCCAGCCCTCCAAAAAAAATTTTTTTGTTTTGTTTTGAAACAGGATCTCTCTATGTTTCTGAGAGTCTAGCTAAATTGCGGAGGCTGGTCTTGAACCTGTGATCCTCCTGTCTCAGCCTCCCAAGTACCGGGATTACATACATGTACCACCATGCTCGGCTTCTCCTTTCTTCCTCTCCTGTTTTATTTCTCTGCCTTTTCCCCTCATCACGAACACTTTACCTTCTATCAGTTTCCTCTCTGTCTCTCTTACTCTTTCTCTCCCAGTGGTTCCCACTCCTGGCTGCATGTTGGCATCATTTCCGGAAGCTTTCATTAAAAGCCCCAGGCCCGGGCTTGACGCTGACTGAACTGGCACCTCCGGGTGGGGTCCGGGCACCAGCCCGGTGCTTGCTCTGTCTCATCATGTGGTGCTGTCTGCCATGTTACGACGTAGCAAGGAGGCCCTCAGCAGTCACCGAGCAGATGCCGGCACCGTGCTCTTGGAATTCCCAACCTTCAGAACCAGGAGCCAAATAAACCTCAGTTCTTTATCAATTATCCTGGCTCCGGTATTTGATTATAGCACCAGAACATGGACTAAGACAAATATCTCACGGGGCTGTTGAGAGAACCAAATGAAATCACACAGGTGACAGGATTTTGTAATCTCTAATTTTGTCATTTCTGCACAGCACTGCAGAAATGGGAAGCATTATTCTTTGGGTTCTTTTTGTTTTTTCTTTTTTCCCTGGGGCAGCTCTGTGCGTGTCTGTGGCTGACATGTCTCCTGGCCCTTCCCCTCCCTTGGCCTCTCCCTCCTTTACTTTCCAACACCCTATCTGCCTTGGCCTGTCAATTTCCCATGTCCCTCTTTGGCTTCTTCTCCTGATTTCATTTCTCATTGTCTCCTTTTCGCTGTTACTTCCTTCCCTGCAGCTGGGATGATGTGCACACACACGTGCAGAGAACGCAGCAAGATGAGAGGGGAGCTTGGGGGCTCTGGAGCTCTGGGGGCCCTGGTTCACACACCCGTCCCCTTGACAATGCCACTGAACTCCTGAGCCATTGCATTGAAGAGAAAGGGCTTCTTAGCGAAGGTTTCTATCTGGGAGGTGCTTCTCAGAGCAATGTGCACTAGCAACAAGGGTCTCAGCAACATGGCAGAGATGTGCTTCTGTTGCAAGTGGGCGACCAAGGGCACACAGCTGGTTGGTGGCAGGGGCAGGACCCGAGGCTTACTCTACTACACTGGGTCTTCTCCCGAGCCAGGGAGATTCGCTAAGGCTGACTCAGAGGTGCCTGCGGCTCTGCTTATCATTCCAGACTGTAGCAATAAAAACATTTACTTATGAGTATGGACCACTGGCTATACACTTTACATACATTACATAATTGAATCCCAACTTTACAGTTCAGGAAACTGAGGCTCAGAGAGGGTTGCCCAAAGGAAGTGCTCACATAACTCAGTAGTTTATACAGGAGCTGGGCTGCCCAGGTGCACACCCGGGCTCTGCCACTAGCCACTAGCAAGTTTCCTCGCTTCCCAGTGTCCACATTTATAAAGTGGGGGTGACAGTGTCACGTAGCCCTGGGCCCTGATAGAGGGTGAACACTGAAGAGGCCATGACTGTGACATGATCTAGGGTGTCTGCCTGCCTGCCTCCATGGTCCACCCCTATTTTTTTAAAAAAGGAAACCTCAACAATACCCACATGCCTTTTTGCTTTGTGACTTGACTCCTCTTCCCATCATAGGATGGAGCCTATTTCCCTCTCCTAAACCTAGACTGGCCTCATGGCTGGCTCTCACCAATAGAATGTGGCCAATGTGGAACTGTGTGGCACCTAGAAGCTTCCATTTTTCATCCTCTTAGAAGTCAGTGGCATGTGAAGGAGTCCAGGCTACCCTGCTGGAGACAGGCCCTAGAGGATGAGGTCATGAGGAGGAGACCCAAAGTACCCCAGATGACAGCCGGCACCCACTGAGCTCCAGCTGGACACAGGTGACACGGTGTGGGGCAGCTGTCCAGGACAATCAGAATCATGAGCATTTCTAAAATGCGAATCGTGTCAGCCACCGGTTTGAGGGGTGTTTTGTTATGCAGCACAAGATAATGGTGACATTACCTCATGCTCTCTGTGGCTCTAAGTGTCATACTTGTGTTAGGGACATTTCTCACCAGAGGCGGAGCTTGGCTACATGCCCCATACACCAGCTCTCTTGCTGCTCTCCTTCCCTTTGGTTTAAGAGCTCCAGAGACAGCCTTGACCGGCATTCTCCGTGCAGTGAGAGCAGGAGCTGGGCCAAGGCCAGGGCCTGGTGTGGTTCACTGGGGTCTCCCTGCACCCACCACAGGGCTGACGCATAGTAGGTACTCAGCGAACAGGTCTCAAATGATGGGCCTGACTGTAATACTGCTCCTTACTAATGGAGCACACTTGGGCAGGTTGTGCACCTCTGTCTACGGTGAGGGTGACAGCAGCGTACCGCACTTCTTGGGGTAACTGTGAGGCCAGCCACGCACTCAGCGTGGAACAGGCTCACAGCGAGTGCTTAGTCAACAAAGCAGGTTATTACAGTGATGGTTATTATGCTGGTGTTCATTTCAGAAACTAGGGCCAGGCCTGGCTGCTTGGTGACAGACACTACCAGGTTGCAGGAAGCTTTTGGGGACAGAGGGCACTTCTCCAGCTGTGCAGCGCCAGCATGATTCTCTTCCTGTGGCTGTGAAAGCTGAGGGTGGTGTTTTCTATTCCTGGGGGTGCCTTGAAAACTGGTGGCTGGGTCAAGGAATTCCAGCAGTCCATCTAAGATCCCAGGCCACCTCAGCCCCCAAGCCCCAAGACATCTACCTGGTAGCCCAGGGACTCAGGACTATGCCAAACATTGCTGCTCAAGATGTTGTGAGCCAGCAGGCCCTATTCAGGGGCACGCATTTGCTGAGCGCCTTCTGCCTACTGGCCCTGTGTGGGACACTATGTGGGATGTGGGCATGAAGGGGTATTTCTCAGTTCTAGGGATGCTTCTGGCTAGTTCTGGAGACAGACACTGACCTAAAATAGCAGCCTGCAACAGGACCATTTGCAGGAGTAGGGAGATGGGTATTCTGGGTGGGGGGAGAGAAAGAGGATCTCTGTTGGGAGAGGTCTCAGGAGCCCTGAAAGTGACCAGTTGTGACCCAGTTCCCCAGCTCCAGGTTCAGCCCTGACCTAGCTGGTGGTGGCCAGGGTGCAGCATTCCGCATCCTGTCAGCCCCAGGGATATGGGACTCTGCAGACAGGCGTCTCTAATGTGCGTTGGAGAATGACCTGGATTGGGCCCAGCTTGACCACTGACCAGCCCTGGAACCTTCCTCAGTCTGCAAGATAGAATCCTAAAGAGATAGTCCTCTATGTTTCTTGAGGGGAATTGAGATGTGCTGCAAAGAATTGGGGTGTAATAGAAAGAGTCTTGGAAGACCTGGGTTCAAGTTCCAGTCTGCTTGTCTTCAGCTGGTGGTCTCGGGTGGCTCATTTCACCCTCTAGACCTGTTCTCTCCACTGCGAAATAAAGAGGCTAACCTAGGTGACCTCTAAGGTCTCTAAGTGATCATGCCCGTGCCTTGCCTACTTCTCTTGCCAGGCCAGCGCTAAGAGGGTTTCCACACTGCCAGCCCTGCCTTGCCCTCCGGAGCGGAGCGCAGGCCCTCGGTGACAGGTGCCAGCTGGTGGATGCCCATGCTTTCCTTCATGCCTTTGCTCGGCAGTTTTCTCCCAGTCCCATGCTGGGTGCTGGGCAATGATGAAAAGACAGGCATATTCCTGCCCCTAGGGAGCTTACAGCCCACAACTTCCAGGTATGCACAGAAGTGGGCAGATGGGGCCAGGTCCCCTGCTCTGCCACCCCTCAGGCTGAAGCCGGTCCCCTCCCCTGGGGTCAGAAGCTTGTGGTCCATACTTGTCTGTATTGGATCCATCTCCCCACCGTGCTGAGCTCCTTGAGGGCAGGTCTGAGTCCTGCCTATTTTGCAAGTGCCCCTAAGTTCTAGAATCAGATAGACAGGCTCCAATCCTGGAGTGGCTCCTTATGCCCTGGGATGATGCCCACCCAGTGAGTTGTAGTGAGTATGCTTCCTGGGCAAAGCTCTCGGCCCTTCTCGCCACAGTAAATAGCAGTTCTTATTATCGTGGCTCAAGTGCTGTTGTCATTCTGGCCCCTCCTGTGGGTTCTGACCCACACAGAGCCTGTGTTAGAGCCAAAGTAGACCAGCTGGAGGTGGACTCAGGTGGCCACAAAGGCTGGGCCTCCTTCCCTCTCTCTGAGCTCCTCCAGAGTTGTAGGTTAAATGGAGGATCTCAGGTTCCCGCCTCTGGGAAAGAGGACACTGCCCAGGCTCTGTTTCCAGCATTGTTGTAGGAGCATTGTCTTTCTTCCAGGCCATGTCCTGTGCACTCAGGTTGCTCGGCCCTGCAGCAGCCCTTGTCTGAGCAGGCGAGGGCCCCTCCTTTGCTGTGAGCCCCTCCCCCCCCCAGTGAGCAGGGAGGGGCCTTTGCATTCTTGCTCACATGCTCTGTATCTTTCTTTCTTTTTTTTTTTTGCGGTACCAGGGATTGAACCCAGGGGCGTTCTACCTCCGAGCTACACCCCCCGCCCTATTTTTTATCCTTTATTTTGAAACCAGGTCTCACGAAGTTGCGGAGGGCCTCACTAAGTAGCTGAGGCTGGCCACGAACCCGGATCCTCTGGTCTCCGCTTCCCAAGTACTGGGATTACAAGCGTGTGCCACCATGCCCGGCCCTCTGTATCTTTCTCTGCTGGTTCCTGAAGGCCCTGGGCAGAGTAAGGGTGAGAGAAGAGATGCTGGGGAGCCAAGAGGCTTTCACAAGATTACAAGGGTTCTTAGCCAGGCTTTTTCTGGAACCAGTGATAGGCTGGTTCTTTCAGGGAGCATAGCACTTGTCCACCCTGTGCATGGGTGCAGCTCTGGCTCTCTTTGGAGGTGGGGACGTTGCCTCCCCTGCCTGGTGGGATGGACACTGCTGACTAGTGGCAACTAGTGCAGACCACTGCTCAGGGTGAGAAATAGAGGCGGGACACCCGGAGGTCCCAGCCAGGGCCTTGCAGCCCATGGAGCAGCTTCCTATTGCTGCATCCAGAGAGGGCTTCGAATCTAATCTCAGCGTGGTGTTGGAATCCTGGCTTGGCCATTTCCACTCTGTCACCTTGTGAAGGACACTTGCTCTTTGGGCCCTCGTGTCATCGTCTGTGGATTATTGTGGGGACTGGATGGAAGAGGGATGACTCAGGTAGCTACTGACAGTGCTACTGTGAGAGGGCTGTCACAGTCTTCTGATGGGGGTGGTCCCTGAGCAGCAAGGGCGGGAGGCCTCAGCATTGGGAGTCCTGTAGCATCCCTGCCCCCACCCCATCAGGTGCCAGTGGGTCCCCATTGTGACAGCCAGAAACTCCCCTGTCCCTGGTGAGCAGACAGCACTTTTCCCAGTAAGCATCCCTTCTTTCCATCTGGTGGCCCGTCTCAGACCCTGTTAGAGCATCTGTCACAGCTCCCTGGCTTCTGCCCCTCCTGGTGGTCTCTGCACACAGCCCCAGAGGTAACCTCACGCCTCAGTTCATGTACAGACTGCCCTCCTTTCCCCAGGGTATCTCCAGCCTGGCCTGGCACCCCTCAGGTGCCCGGCACATGGGACAGTGGAGATGATCCCCACCTGACCTGTGCTGGGCAGCTCCGGGGAGACGAAGGACACGGTGATTAACTTTGAATGCCATGTTTATCTGTGGCTCAGGTGTCCCGGGGGCAGTGCATGGAAAGGGGTGGCAGTGCCCGTGGAAGGGGCATCAGGTTGCTCACTGGCTGGGGCCTGGGCTAATCTGTCCCCTGGGAGTCTCAGGAAGAGGAAGTTGGATGCTGTGCCTGGCTGATTAGGGGCAGAGGCTGGGGGAGCCAGGCCTGTGAGGAGCTGGGCCAGGCTGCGCACATCCTTATCAACCAGGAAACTGGGAGGGGAAGGAACGGGCACCTGTGCAGCTGGGCAGCCTGAGGCCTCACCATAGCTGGCTCAGTATGCAGTGGTGGGTTCTCCATCACCGTCACCCCTCATTTTGTTCATTAGTGTGTGTGTGTGTGTGTGTGTGTGAGAGAGAGAGAGAGAGAGAGAGAGAGAGAGAGAGAGACTGGGGATTGACTCTAGGGACATTCTACCTCGGAGCTACAACCCAGGGTCCCTTTTAAAAATTTGAAACAGGGTCTCACTAAGTTTCTGAGGCTGGCCTTGAACCTGCAATCCTGTCTCAGCCTCCTGAGTACTGGGATTACAGGCGTGCACCACCTCACCCAGCTCATCATCTTATAAAGAGACTTCATACCCATCATTAGCACCACAGGACAGATGTAACCGAGGCTAGACCAAGGAGTAAGCGGGGTGGGGGGAACAGAACCCCCCTTAGCTCTGGCGCTTCACTGTAATGAGGGATCTGCTGTCCCCAGGGGCTGGACCCACTGGGAGGCAGTGGCAACTGTGCCTGGCCAGGCTGGGGAGGTGCGGCCTTGGGCTATGATAGTCCACGGCTGCTGCGGAGCCCAAGTGACAGGAAGGTGGAGGCCTTGCTTCCCCTGCCCAGCTCTGGGCCTGTGGACACAGCCATACTGTGTGGCTTGGGCTCAGAAGCGAGAGACAGCTGGTTCTGGGTGGCCCCTCAGCCTAGTGGCTCAGGTCTGCCACGGGGCCCTTCTCAGCCCAGTCAGATCCAGACATGATGGGTGAATCCTAGGAAGAAGGTGGGGTGTCTTGCCTAGGCCTAGGAAAGGGGGAGTGTGGGGGTGGGATGGGATTGAAAACAAAGGAGATAAATGGGAAGACTGTAGCTTTGAATCTAAAGCCTCCAGGATCACACCTTCCCTGCCACTGTCGTGGTCCCAGGCTGAGATCCCTGGGGGATAGGAGAACCTGATCTAGCCAGTGATAAGCCAGGAAGGAGATAAAGAGATGCAAGCAACAAAAATACAGTAAATGGAAAATATAAAATAGGACAGAGATAGAAATAAGTTGATGGGAATAGCAATTATATTAAATTGAAATGGACCAAACTCATCAATTAAAACACTCATATTGGGTGAGAAAATAGATCTAAAGCCATGTGTGGAGGTGCACACCTTTAATCTCAGTACTCAGGAGGCTAGGACAGGAGGATTGCAGGTTTGAGGCCAGCTTCAGCAACTCAATGAGATCCTGTTTCAAAATAAAAAATAAAAAGGGCCAAGGGTGTAGCTTGGAGGTAGAACACCTCTGAGTTCAATCTTCAGTACCAAAAAAAAGAAAGAAAAAGAAAAGAAAATGAGGTCTAATAATATATATCCTAATAATACATACTTAAAATTTGGAAATAATAAGATTTAAAAAGATATAAAAAATACCAGTATCAAGAAAAAGAAAAGAAAATGAGGTCTAATAATATATACTAATAATACATACTTAAATATGAAAATATTGAGAATAATAATATTTTAAAAGATATATAAAAATGTTGAAAAAGATATACCAGACAAAATAAACCAAAATAAGCTAAGAAAGCAATCTTAATATCTGATAAAATAGAAATGAATGCAAAAAAATCATAAGGACAAGGAGGGATATTATATGCTGATAAATGAAAAAATAGGCAAGAAGATATAGCCATATGGACCATAGGCAACTAATAAAACAGTTTCAAAATACAATTTCAAGCCACAATAATAGAACTATAAGGATATATATATATATATATATATATATATACAATTGTAATTGTAGATTTTATTATAACTGTTCTTGAAATTGATAGATTGAGCAGAGAAAATTAAGCAGAGAAATTAAAGAACTAAATGATATAAGAGCTTGAGTTTATATAGGTTCCAGCTTATACTGAGCTATTTATAGAACTCTACACTGAACACATTCCTTTTAAGCAGAGGGATCATTTTATGATCATGAATTAGGCCATAATAGAAACCTTCATAAACTCCAAAGGATCAATATCACACAGACTAGGTCCTTCGACCATAATGCAATAAAACTCAAAATGAACAAAATCAGAGCTAAAAAATCATTTATGTTTGGAAACTAACATATTTATGTATAATCCTTGGGCTTAAAAAAGCCTTCAAGGAATATAAGCAATGTTTAAAAGTGAATAATATAGGACTAGCTCGGTGGTAGAGCTCTTGCCTAGCATGCATATGGCCCTAGGTTTGATCCCCAGTATTGCAAAAAAAAAAAAAAACGTGAATAGTAATAAAAATGCTACGTATAAAATTCTGTAGGATATAGTTAAAGTCGTAAATAGAGCAAAACTTATAACTTTAAATGCATTTATTAGCTGGGTGTGGTGGTGCACACTTGTAATCCCAGCTACCTGGGAGGCTGAGGTAAGAGGATCACAAGTTCAAGGCCAGGCTAGACAGTTTAGTGACATCCTGCCTCAAAATAAAATTTTAAAAAGAGCTGGGATGTAGGTCAGTGATAGAGCACTTGCTTAACATGTATGAGGCCCTGGGTTCAATCTCTAGCAACTTGGGAGGCTGAGGCAGGAGGATCATGGGTTTGAGGCCAGACTGAACAACATAGTGGAACCCTGTCAGAAAGAGAAAGGAAGGAAGGAAGGAAGGAAGGAAGGGAGGGAGGGAGGGAGGGAGGGAGGGAGGGAGGAAGGAAAGAAAAATACAAAAAATAAACTTAGCACTTAAGAAGCTGGGAAAAGGGCCATAGAGCAAAATAAAACCGATGTGGAGTAATTAAGAAAAAGGCAGAAATCAATGAAATGGAGACACTATCACCATTCCCAGAGGAGATTAATGAAAACAAAAGCCAGTTCTTTACAAAGATTAATAAGTTAAATGGATCTTAAGCGAGGACTGACCAAGAGAAACAGAGAGAAGATATACATAAATAAAACATGGAATAAAGAAGGGCCATAACCATGAGGCACAATATTTAAAAATAATTTCAAAATAATATGATCATATATGTGCTAATAAATTTGAGAACCTAAATGAAATGCTAGCATGCCTAGAAAAATATAAAAATTTCAAGTTAGTGTAAGAAGACAGGTAAATTGAAAAGGGAGTCAAAGAGCTTCCCTCTCAAAAAAGTCCAGACTTATAATATCTTTTCTTCTTTTTTCATGGTACTGGGGATTGAACCCAGGGGCATTCCACCTCTGAGCTACATTCCCAGCCCTATTATATTTTTTATTTTGGGACAGGGTTCTTTGATCATAATACAGATGTTCTTTGATCACTAAGTTCCGGAAGGACTTGCTAAGTTGCTAAGGCTGGTTGCCAACCTGCAATCCTCCTGTTTCAGCCTCTGACGTACTGGGATTACAAGTGTGCACCACCGCTCCTGGCTTAGACTTGGATGTTTTCACATTTGGGTCTTTCAATATGTCGATGAGTCGGGCGTGGTGGCACACGCTTGTAATCCCAGTACTTGGGAGGCTGAGACAGGAGGATCTGGGTTCGCGGCCACCTGTTACTTAGTGAGGCCCTCCACAGCTTAGTGAGACCCTGTTTCAAAATAAAGAATAAAAAAAATAGAGCTGGGGGTGTAGCTTGGAGGTAGAATGCCCCTGGGTTCCATCCCAAGTACCGCCAAAAAAAAAAAAAAAATGTCAATGAAGATCAATTTCTATCATATATGTTGTTCCAGAAAACTCTAGGTAAACCACAGTATAATAGCAGTAATAATATCTAATGGTGAATTAAAAACTAATACATTATGAAATATACTAAAGGAGTGAAATTGTGATTACCTCAATTGATACAGAAAAAGCCTTTGATAAGGTTCAACAACGTTTTATAATGAAAACTCTTAGTGCACTGCTATGACAAGGCTAGATAGCAAAATACCACTGCAAAAATTATATTTGATGATCAAACATTAGATGTATTTATTCCCTTTAATTTTGGGAAGGAACACAGAAAGGACACCCACCACCATCATTGTTGTTTAACATAGAATTTAGAAATCATGACCAAGCTTCTGCAAGAAGATAAAGAAGTAAGGGAGGTAAAGAGTGGAAAGAAAGAGACAAAATACATCTTTTTGTAGATCATATGCTCATATGCATAAGAAAAATAGAATCAATAAACAAACTATTGAAACCAATAAGTTCAGCAAGATTGCCAGAAAATAGAGGGACTTACAAAAGAATTGAAAGCATTTTTCTATGCTAGCAATAATGATCTAAGAAATTGTAATAAAGTAAAGATACCACTTCACAATATCATCAAAACTATAAAGTATCTAGGAATTAATCAAGAATATATAGACTTCAGCTGGGCGTGGTGGCACATGCCTGTCATCCCAGTACTTGGGAGACTGAGACAAGAGAATTGTAGGTTTGAGGACAGCCTCCACAACATAGAGAGGTTCTTAGTAACCTAGCAAGACCCTGTCTCAATACAAAAAAAATTTTTTAAGAGACTGGGGGTATAGCTTAGAGGTATAATGCCCCTGGGTTCAATCCCCAGTAATAGACACAGACAAAAGAAAAGAAAAGAATACATTAACTTCTATATTAGAAAACTTTTTTTTTTTTTGCGGTACTGGGGATTGAACCCAGAGGCATTCTACCTCTGAGCTACACCCCCAGCCCTATTGTTTTATTCTTTATTTTGAAACAGGGTCTCACTAAGTTGCAGAGGGCCTCACTAAGTAGCTGAGGCTGGCTACGAACCTGTGATCCTCCTGTCTCGGCCTCCCAAGTACTGGGATTACAAGCGTGTGCCATCATGCCCAGCTATAGAAAACTTTGAAAACCCTAGTAAAGCCTAGTAGATCATTTGAATAGGTGAATTAATATTATAAATGGCATCCTAAATTAATTTTCCAGTTCAATGTAATCTCAATCAAAATTCCAATTGGTTTTAGAACTTGATAAACTTTAACATTTATCTGGAAGAATAAAGATCCACATATAGGTCAACTTTACAAAAGTAGAGTAAGGAAAGAGAACTTGTGCCAGGCATGTGGCACACACCTATAATTCCAGTACTTGGAAGGCTGAGATAGGAGGAGTGCAGGTTTGAGGCCAGCCTCAACCTGCTTCAAAATAAAAACCAAAAAGGGTTGGGGTGTAGCTTGGAGGTAGAATGCCCCTGGGTTTAATCCCCAGTGCAGATAGATAGATAGATGATAGATAGCTAGATAGATGATAGATAAGAAAGAAAGAAAAGAGAATTTGCTTCCCTAATATTAAGACATATAAAAGAGCCATATTAACGAAGGCAGCGTGGCAAGGTTCCAGAGCAGATTGCAGACTAATGGGATAGAACAGAGGGCTCTGACACAGACCATAAGTGGAGAGATGATGGCTTCATAAGCTGATGTTAGGAAGAGTGGCTCCTTATGTGGAGAAAAGCAAAACTGGACCCCTAAGATCTAAGAGATAATAACGATAATATACTAATTTAAGAGATATAACTATAATATCAGGAAGTATTGTAGAATATATATTTGTAACCTAGGGGAGGGGAGAGACTTTTTCAACCGAAGTGGAAAGCATCTAAGGACTGATGACTTCTGTTCAGTGAGGGGCACCATGGACCCAGTCCATAGACAGAACACAGACGGGGAGAAGATGTTTTCAATATCTTAAACCAACAGGAGTCGATAGTAAGAATATGCAAAGAAGACTTACAAATCGATAAGGCAAAGTCAGCCATCCCAACCAGGAAAAGGGCAGGGAACACAGACAATTTACAGAGGAGGAAACCAAAAGGCTAAAAGCACATCAGGAGGTGCTCGAATCCATTAGTAATCAGAGAAATGTAAATTAAAACAACAAGGAGGTATCACTGTTGGACTGCGTCAAACCAGGAAGCTGAGGACAGGAATCGTCCTGCTCTGTTGGTGGAAGCAGAGGCCGTGGCAGTGCTGGGTCACATGAAGTATATGCAAACCCTAGGAGCCAGCGGTTCCCGATCCTGGCGCACATCCCAGAGAATCGCTCACACAGGGGCACAAGAAAACTCATCGCCTTTCTGGTGGGGTCAAGCTGGAGGCAAGCTGGGCCCCTCCCTGGTGGAGCAGGCAAGGTGAGATGTATAGGGTGACCAGCTCATCCTGGTTTTCCCTGGACTTTCTCACTTTTAGCACTGAAAGCCTGTGTCCCAGGAACCCTCTCAGTCCCAGGCAAACCAGGATGGTTGGTCCCCTCATACGCTTAACACATTTTCATTTAAGTAAATAGATACATGCTCACAAGACAACAGTACAAATCTTGCAAGGATACACAGGAAACCAAGAGATATGCACTCTATTCATTAGGATGGTTGTACCCAGAGGGAAAGAATGGGACTAAGATAGAATAGATACATATGTACATATCTAAAACAAGAGAGGGGTCTTGTGGGGACCAACGGGACAATGTACCATAAACCGAGGCAAATGATTTCTATGTTCAACCCTCTGAGCCTGAAGTTCGAAAGAAAAGTAAGCTTTCTGGGGAAGTACTGTGGTGCATCTCAGTGCCTCCACTTCTGGAAGCTTCTGGCTGTGAGGTGAGATTGGTGCCCGATGCTGTTAGAAAGGGGAGTGGTCTTGTGAGACTGTGTGGTTGAAGCCCCCCTGGGGTTAGCCTGGGTCCTCCAAGGGCTCCGGGGAACACGGGGGAGGGAGCCCCTGCTCCAGTCCCGTCAAAGCCTCAGCCGGACCTCACGTTCAGACCTCTGGCCCTGGGGTCCTTCCTCCAGGGGGAACAGACAGGCCTGGACTGGGCAGTGGGCCATCAAGATAGGCCTGGCTGGCCATTCCCATTGCATGGGGCTCTCCTGGGCAGTGGCTCCAGAGGGACTCTGGGTGGAGGTTCCGCCATACCCTCCCACGGCCATCTCCTTCCTGGACACAGAGAGAGGTGAGGAGCTCTGAGCAAGCCAGCCCCTGGGATCGGGGACAGTGCACACCTGCAGAGGACAGGGAGGGTGCTTGTTCCCTCTGGGCTCAGTGCTACCAGACAGGCCTGAGGAGAGAGTCCTGGCCATCATGCCTACCTCGTCAAAGTCGGCCACATCCTCACAGTTCTCCAGGACCCGGGAGTAGAAGGACTGTCCTGTGTGGAGGAGAGAGGACTAGTTAGACCTGTCTAGACAACAGGCTGGGGTCAACCCTCGACCCGGAGTCAGCCTAACAGCATTTGATGCACAAACACTCGTCATGAACCGTGGGACCTCACGGCTCTGCAGCTCTTCAGGGTCAGATGAGTGCCCATGTCGCCTCTTATCTGACCCTCTCGGCGGTCCTTAAGCTAGGCAGGTAAAGCCCATTAGCTCCATGGGGCGCTCTTGGCCTCCTGCAGCCCCTCAGCTCTGCTGGCTGTCCCTGGCCCTGCTGCCCCAGCAAAATCCTGCTCCAGTGGGTGGTGCGCTCCCTGCCTGCTGATGGGGGTCTGTGAGGCCTAGCCACCGATCTGCAGCCACCCAGGGGCTCCTGCCCAAATAAGGCCCAGGACAACCAGTCAAATTCCAGACTGTTGCCCGCCCGTCCCCCATCCTGCCATCCCCCCAACCCTAACCTTAACCCCCATCTCCCTTCCTGTTCTGGAAGCCTTTGCAGAGAACCGAGTCTCAGGCAACATCTCTCTCCCCTGGACTCTGTATTCACCCCTCCTTTCCCTGCTGGCCCAGTGGCTTTTAGGACTCAGGTACTAGCCCTCGTTCAATACAGAGCTGGCCCTTGCCGGGGAAGGGAGGGTTAATGTGGGGTTCACCAGAATAGAGGAAAGCAGGAGGGCTAAGGGCGTGCGTGCATGCATGCGTGCCCGTGTGTGGTCGGGGGCAGGTGGGGAAGGATTGCATCCGAGATAATAAGGAAGAAGCTATAAAGCAGAGCCATCTACACAGAAAATAGTTGTGAAGCAGACAAGGTGGGAAAGAAAGAATCTTTAGCTCTAGCCAGGGCCAAAATAAAGCCAAAACAAAACAAAACAAAACAAAAAAAAAATGAAGAAAAAATCCCAACAACATGTGCTTCTGGCAGAGGAGAAAGAAACACGAGAGATGGCGCCCGAGCTTTCAGCTGCTGCTAATTTTCCCCACAGGTAACACACACAATGCAAATTGAGAATCAGGTGAGCCTAGTGGTGCATGGGGCTTCCTGGAGGACCTGCTGCTCTGCATAATCAAGGGCCTTTTCATCCTGGAAACTCGGCCATGGCTGTGCTCAAGGCCTCTGGAGTAAAACGCTGGGGAAGCCAGCTAGGGGAGGGAGGTAGGGGCCTCCAAGGTAGTGTTGAGTCTAATATACACGAAGCACTGAGTCGCGAATCTTCCAGCCCTCTGCTGCTTGTGTATTTCCCACAACCCTGATAGAGAGGAAGCAAAATTCTGTGAAATTAGCTGCCGCAGAATTTACACATCGGGACTCTGGGAAGGCGCTAAGACTTCATTGACTCAGGCTCTGGGGAGATAGACCTGGTGAATATTCTAAACAGGATGAACTGAAATTTTTCTTTCTCTCTCTTATGTAGAAACAATGGAAAGGTCAACCTGTTACAAAGGCGGAACATCCTTAAGCCTTTTTGAAGAGCCACTTTTTAGGAGGATATAGACACACAGTGGCAGGATCATTCAAGTGGCCCTTTTGCCTTCACTGGGACTGAGCCAGGGGACCTCCAGCATCGTTTGAAGTTGCCAGTGGGGATGCAAGCCCTGTCTTGTTTCAGGTGCATTTCTACTTAACGTCGACTGCACCAGTCATATTGACATTTCAGTTTCGTTTTAAGTGGCTTTCAGACAAAATCATTAAAATTCCGAATATCCAGCTTTCTTGCCACAGGGAAGACTGAGAAGAAGAAAGCCTCTTCCCTGCACGGGGAGGCTTTTGTGGACCCAGTGAGACAAAGGTGAGATGGAGAATTGAACAGCGTCCGCCCTCCCTGTGCGGCGGCTGCTCCCGGGAGAGATGCACATCTCGGTTTAAAATAACTCCCCACCCCGTGCCAATAAATGGGCTTCGCATCACAGATCTGTGCCCCGAGTATAAGGAGTGCCATGACAGGCCATCTATCCATCCCCAACTGAGGGACTTAGGAGCCCAGTGCTTAATAGAAGTAACTTTTATGTTATTTGCCACTTTAAAAATATCCTTACTGCAGCTCCCCCCTCAATGCAGGTAAACTCAGCACTGGTTTCATAGCAGACAGTGTGCTGGCTGCTCCTGTGATTTCAGGATACAAAAGTCCCATCTGCACAGAATAGCTCCCTTTCCCAGACAGTTTGCCCTGCTAGGTCCAGATCTTTGAGAAAAGGCAGGTGCAGAGGGACACTGGCATGCACATTCCTTCATGTCCACAGACTAGGGGGTCTTCCTCTCCTGGTATGTGAGCCCTGCATTTGGCCCTAGTGTAGGGGAGTTGTGCCAAGACCATTGAAATCTGGATGCCGCTTTTAGAGCTTATTACGATCCAGAAGGGGAGTATGTCAGACCCAAAGAGGCTTCTGTGGAAGGCGGCATATGGTTGTTGGCGTGTGAAAAATATAGTGAGATTCATGAAATGGAGAAATGACTCTAGGCCTGGTGGGTCAAAGAAGGCATTTTTGAGACATGGGGCATGGACAATGGAAGAGCAGATGGACTCTAGACATTCAGAGAGACTGGAAGCAGGAAGACAGGAGGGGATTCCAGACGGAGAGAAGAGTGTGTGCAAATGTTTAAAAGCGTGGAGCAGCCGGGCGTGGTGGCGCATGCATGTAATACCAGTACTTGGGAGGTGGAGACCAGAGGATCCAAGTTCGCGGCCAGCTTCAGCTACTTAGTGAGGCCCTCCGCAACTTCGTGAGACCCGATTTCAAAATAAAGTATAAAAACTAGGGCCGGGGGTGTAGCTCGGAGGTAGACTACCCCTGGGTTCAATCCCCAGTTCCGCAAAAAAAACCAAGTGTGGAGCAGAGAATAGAGTGCTGACACAGCTGGACACAGGACAGTGAGTCCCCATGGCAAAGGGAACAAGAAAGAGGTCTGTCTGCAGGGAGTGGCCATGGAGGGAACAGCTAAGGGGTACCAGGGTGCTGAGAGGGCCCAGGGTGGAATGGCGGGCCTTCTAAAGCAGAAGGAGCAGGTCCAACGACAAATTCCAGCAACATCGTGGTTTTGCAGGACCCAGCCCTCTGGCCATCGTCCCACCACAGCCTGCCATTACTGCTGCCCTGTGTGAGCTGAAAAACAGTCCAACACTCCGCGGACTCAAACCTGCCACTGTTATTTCCTTCCCTTATTTATTTATTTATTTATTTATTTATTTATTTATTTTTGCGGTACTGGGGATGGAACTCGGGGCATTCTACCTCCGAGCTACACCCCCAGCCCTATTTTTTATTCTTTATTTTGAAATAGGGTCTCACTAAGTTGCAGAGGGCCTCACTAAGTAGCTGAGGCTGGCTACGAACCTGTGATCCTCCTGTCTCAGCCTCCCAAGTACTGGGATTACAAGCATGCACCACCACGCCCGGCTCCTTCCCTTATTTAAAATAGCCAAATCTCAGCAGGGCATGGTGGTGCACACCTGTAATCCCAGTACTTGGGAGGCTGAGATAAAAGGATCACAGTTAAGAGGCCGGTGTGTGGTAACTTAGTGAGATGCTGTTTCAAAATACAAAATAAAATAGGGCTGGGGGTGTATCTCAGAGGTAGGACATCCCTGGGTTCAATCTTCAGTGCCACACACAATAAATAAAAATAAAATAAAATAGCCAAGCCTCATTGTGTGCATTGCGTGGGTGGGCTGAACAGAGCTCTGCAGGGCTCCCACATCCCTGTGATGCTGTGCAGGGCCCGGCCCCTCCCTCCCTCTGTTCCTTTGCAGCGGCTATCTGAGCAGGGCCCTGCTGCTCTTTCATTCTCCCCACTTATCGGCCTGTTTCTTTTGAAGGCCAGTTACTCCCACGGAGCATCGGGAAGCAGGGCGCCGGCATCCCTGTGCCCCTGTGCGTAGGAAACAGAGCCAGGCCTGGTCAGGCTTGGGCCAGGCGCTGTAGCTCATGGCCTGGGAGCCCTGGAGCTGGCTGTCCAACCCCTCGGGGTCACAGACACCACATCTCATGGGATCATTGCCACAATCAACAAGAGGCTGTTTTTGAGAAAGTCTGAGTGAAGCCTCAAGTCCTGTATGAGCGTAGGGTGCACAGTATAGAGGGTATGGCACCGGGCCAGAGTGCTGAGTTCAAATCCCACCTCCGCCACTTGCTAACCCTGTGCCCTTGAAGAAGTTACTTCACTTCTCTTTGCCTCAGTGTCCTCGTCTATAAGGTGGAGGAAATGATAGCGCTTAGAATAACATCTGCACAGGTTTATTACTCAATAGGAAGTAGCTATTATTCTATTAAATACTCCTGTCTTTCCCTTAGACCTTTAAGTTATGTGCTAAATATAAAAATAATCTCCTCTATTATGAATCACATTCGTAGTACATTTTTAGTAGCATATAATAAAAAAATTCCTCATATTTTGTAATATTTTTCAAGTTTTAGGTATTTTAGATGTCATTATCTCTTCTTAAGACTGGCTAGTCTTAAGACTAGCCAGTCAAGATATAGAACATTTCCCCAGAATATTCCCTTGGGTCCCTTTCCAGCAATTTCTATCTGCCACTATTGGCAGGAAACCACTGATCTGGTTTCTATCACCAAAGATTAAGGTTTTTTTTTTTCTTCTCTCTCTCTTTATTTCTTCCTTTCTCTCTTTCTTCCTTTCTCTCTCTTTCTTTCTTTTCTTTCTGTGGTACTAGGGATTGAACTCAGGGGGATTCTGACCTACATCCTCAGCCCTTTATATTTTTATTTTAAAACAGTATCTCTCTCACCAAGTTGCAGAGGCTGGCCTCAAACTTGTGATCCTCCTGTCTCAGCCTCCCAAGTACTGGGATTACAGGTCTGCACTACCCACTACAGGCTACCAAAGATTAGTTTTGCCTGTCTTAAACTGAATATAAATGGTCCCTACAGAGTGTACCTTTTTGCATCTGGCTCTTTTGATCAATGTAATGCTTTTGTGATTCATCCATATTTTTGCACACATGGGTACTATTGTCCCTCAGTATCTTGGGGGGGAATCTTGGAACCAATTTCCCAAGAATACCCAAACCTGTGAATGCTAGAGTCTCTTATATTAAATCTTGTAGTGTTTACTTTAATCTACACATATCTTTCCATGTGCCTTATATCATCTCTAGATTACTTATAATACCTAATACAATGTAAATGGCATGTAAATAGTTGTACTGTATTGTTCAGGGAAAAATGACAAGAGAAAAAAAAGTCTGCACATGTTCAATACAGATGCATTTTCCACCGAATATTTTCAATCCTCAGGTGGTTGAATTTGTAGATGTGGAACCCATGACTACAGAAGGCCAAGTGTAATTCCTTCATTTTTATTGTTGAGTAACATTCCATTGTATGGATATGCTACAACTTGTTGAGCCATTTTTCTGTTGATAGACTTTGGGTTGCTTCCCATGTTGGACTACTATGAGTAAAACTGCTGTGAATAATCTTATAAAAGTCTTTTTGTGGACATGTAATTTCATTTCTCTTGGGGAAATAGCTAAGAGTAGAGTTGTTGGATCATAGGGTAGTTATCTATTTAATCTTATAAGAAATTGACAAACAGCTTTCCAAAGTGATTGTACCATTTCCTAATTCTATCAACAATGTAAAACAAGTTTCAGCTGTTCCACATTCTCATCAACATTTGGTTATTGTTAGATTTTTAGCCATTTTAGTGCATATGAAATAGTATCTCATTTTAATTTTTATTTTCATATGTGCTGATAAATGATGTTGACTATGTTTGCATGTGTATTTATTGGTCATTTGTATATCCTAGTCTATGAAGCGTCTAAGTCTTTTGCCTATTTAAAAAATTAATCATTTGTCTTTCTATAATTGGTTTGTTAGGGGTTCATTATTTATGCTGATTACAAGTCTTCTGTCAGATAAACATGGATATTTTCATCTTGTGTGTTGCTTGCTTTCTCATATTCTTCAAATGGGAGTTTTTAATTATTATGAAATCCAATTTATTAATTTTTTGGTGAAGTTTATTTTTCATTTAATGTTTTAAATATTTTCTTTAAGAAATCTTTGCCTAACCCAAGGATATAATAAAAGTATTCTATATTTTCTTCTAGAAGCTCATAGTTTTTTATGTTTAGGTCTATAATCCATCTTTTTTTTTTTGGTACTGGGGATTGAACCCAGGGGTATTCTACCTCTGAGCTATAATCCCATCTCTATTTTATTTTTTATTTTGAAATAGGGTCTCACTAAGTTGCAGAGGGCCTCACTAAGTTGCTGAGACTGGCCTTGAACCTGTGATCCTCCTGTCTCAGCCTCCCAAGTACTGGGATTACAGTCATGCGCCACCACAACCGGCTATAATCCATCTTGAATTAATCTTTGTGGGTGGTATGAGGTAGGAGTTTGAAGTTCATTTTCCCCCATGTGGATACCCAGTTCTTCTAGATAGCTAACACCTTTCTGAATGAAAAATCATTTGATTGTATATGTATGAGATCTATTTCTGGACATTATATTCTGTTACATTGGTCTAAGTATTTATTCTTAGGCCAATGCCACACTCACTTGATTCTTATAACTTTTTAGTAAGTCATAATAATTTAGTGTGAATCTCCAACTCTTTTCTCCATTTTCAAAGTTGCTTTGACTATCCTAGATCCTTTACCTGTCTATGTAAATTAAAAAACTTTTTTAATCGCCACAAAATAACCTATTGTGATCTATACTGTTCAGTATATATAGCAGTTTATGGAGAACTGGCATCTTTACAATTCTGAATCTTTCAAGCCATAAGCATAATATATTGTCTATATATTGGAATGTCTTTTATTTCTCTCAGGATTTTGTTTTATTTTAGTGTGGAGGTCTTTCATGTCTTTGACAAAATTTATTTCTAATTATTTTATATTTTGTGCTACTATAAATGTAATTGCTTTTTAATTTCTATAATACAACTGATTTTTTTCTATAGAAATTTATTTTTGTACCTTACTCATATATCCTGAAAACTTGCTAGATTCACTCATTAATTGAAATGGCTTTTAAATAGATTCCTTAGGATTTTCTCCATAACCAAGCAGGTTTTCTGTGAAAAAGGACAGTTTTACTTCTTTTTTTTTTCCATTTTTTTTTTTGTGGTACTGGGGATTGAACCCAGGGGCATTCTACTTCCGCACCCCTGACCCTATTTTTTATACTTTATTTTGAAACCGGGTCTCACGAAGTTGCGGAGGGCCTCACTAAGTAGAGAGAAAGAGAAAGAGACAGGGAGAGAGAGAGAGAGAGAGAGCTGAGGCTGGCCGCGAACCCGGATCCTCCGGTCTCCGCCTCCCAAAGTACTGGGATTACAAGCGTGCGCCACCACACCCGGTGCCTTTTTTTTTTTCCAATTTGTATGAGTTTTTTCTTGCCTTATTGCACTGGCCAGAACCCTTGTACAATGAAGAATAGAAGTGGTGAGAGAAGAAAGCTTCGCCTTACCTATAATCTTAATGTTCAATATTTCTGGAAGTAAGTATGATATTAGCTGAACTTTTTCTTTTTGTAGTTGTCCTTTATCCAATTGAGGAAAACTCTTTTATTTCTAGTTTTCTGAGATTTCTTATCATGAATGCGTGTTGGATTTTATCAAATGCTTTGCTGCATCTCAGGATATAATCATGTAGCTTTTCCTCCTTTTTGTGATAATATGGTGAAATACTTTGACTAGTTTTCTAATTTTTAAACTAACATTGCATTCCCAAGATAAAACTCACTTTCCATGATGTGTTATACTTTTCATATATTGTGAATCAGTTAGCTAATATTTTGATATGGATTTTTATTTATATCTGTTTTTATGAGAGATATTGGGCTCTAATTTTTTCATGTGTGCAAAGTCTTCGTCAGGTTTGGATATCATAAAGCAAATTTGGAAGTTTCTTCCTTCTATATTTTCTAAAACCATTTGTATAAGATTGGTATTACTTTTTCCTTAAATGTTTCTAAGATATACCAGTGAAACCTAGATCTGAAGTTTTCTTTGCAGGAGGGAAGTTTATTGTCATTCTTCATCACTATTATTACATATTCAACTTCTCCAACAGATACTGGACTCTTTAGATTTTCCATTTCTTTTTGTGTCAGTTTTAGTAAGTTGTTTTTTAAAGGATTTGTTCATTTCATCTGAGTTGTGGAAGTTATTGAGATAAAGTTATTTGTAATATTCCCTTATTTTCTTTTTAATGTAAGGATATTCCCTCTTTCACTCTTGACACTGGTAATTTGTGTTTTCTTCTTTATCAGACTTGCTAGGGTTTATCTATTTTATTAATTTTTTCAAAGAACCATCTTTTGAACTGGGTGAGTTGGCACACATCTACAATTCCAGTACTTGGGAGGCTGAGATAGGAGGATCACAGGTTTGAGACCAGGATGTTATAACTTAGTGAAACCTTGTTTCAAAAAAAAAAAAAAAAGGCTGGGGTGTAGCTGAGAGGTAGAATGTCCCTGGGTTTTCTATTTCCTTCCTTTTACTATCCTTGTGTCATTTATTTTTATTTATTGAAATATAACTCACATAACATAAAATTCACTCTTCTGAAGTATATTATTGAGTGGTATTTTTAGTGTGGTAACCAGGTTGTACAACCATCACCACTGATTATTTCAGAATATTTTCATCACTCCAGACAGGAAGCTCCGTTCTCATGAACTGTGACTCCCTCTTCTCCCTCCTGTGGCCCCAGTCTCCTTTCTGTCTCCATGGACTTGCCTACTCTGAACATTTCATATAAATGAAATCATACAATATGTGGTCTTTTGTGTCTAAGTTCTTTCATTTAATATAATGATTTCAAGACTAGGTTGTTGTTTTTTTATTGTGGCACTGGGGATTGAACCCAGGGGCATTCTACCTCCAAGCTACACCCCCAGCCTTATTTTATTTTTATTTGGAAGCAGTCTCGCTAGGTTGAGGAGAGTCTCACTACTTGCTGAGGCTGTCCTCGAACCTGCGATCCTCCTGTCTCTGCCTCCCAAGTACTGGGATTACAAGCATGCACCACCACACCAGGCTAAGACTTGGAGCTTGCTTTTCTTTTCGTTGCTTCTTAAAACCAAAATTTAGATCATGGATTTTATACTTTTCTGCTACAAATATTTAAAACTATAAATGCTGATTTGTTACATTTTTGTTATCATTAAACTAGAAATGTCCTATACTTTCTCTTTTGTTTTCTTCTCTGATGATAGGTTATTGAGAAGGGCATTGTTTAATTCCAAATAGTTAGGGCTTTTAAAGATACCTTAAGCCAGGCATGGTGGGGCACACTTGTAATCTCGGTACTTGGGAGGCTGAGACAGGAGGATTGCAGGTTTGAGGACAGTCTCAGCAAGTAGTGAGACTCTTACCAACCTACTGAGACCCTGTTTCCAAATAAAAATTTAAAAAAATAGGGCTGGGGGTGTAGCTTGGAGGTAGAATGCCCCTGGGTTCAATCCCCAGTGCAAGAAAGAAAGAAAGAAAGAAAGAAGGAAGGAAGGAAGGAAGGAAGGAAAGAGGGAGGGAGGGAGGGAGGGAGGAAGGAAGGAAGGAAGGAAGGAAGGAAGGAAGGAAGGAAGGAAGGAAAGTTTATTGCTATGGATTTCTAATTGAATTCCACAGTGGTTAGAGAACATCTCTGTAGGATGTCAGTCTTTTGAAATGTAGTGAGACTTGTTCAGTTTCCCCATGTGTATTTTAAAAAATGTGTATTTTTCAGTTTTGAGGTATAATGTCTTAGAAATGCATTAGATAAAGGTAGTTGATGGGGTTGATGCTAAATTTTCCATCACCCCAGTGATTTTTTTTGTCTGGTTATTTGTAATTACATCTTGTAACAATACTTTTTTTTCCCCTATGAGGAGCACATCTCCAGTGTCTTAATGACAGTTGATGGCATAGTAGAATGAAGAAATTCAATTCAAAATGAGTTGGCAAAAAAAGCAGCTATGCCTTAAGTTCCTTAGATACTGTACACTCTGAAACGCAGCAGCAACTCAGAGCCAGGCTTGGGTGAGTAGAGACTTCCTGGGCCTCCCTCAGGGGAAGGTGGCCCTTCCATTCCTCCACCTCTCAGTCAAACGGAGGTCCCTTCTGCTTGTAACCCTTTATTTTACACTATTATACTTGAAGTTATTCAAATATAATTTCCACCTCCACTCATTTATTTCCCCTTCTCCCACCCTGCTAACACCCAGGTGCACGCAACAGAGACGCAAGCTTGGGTCACGTGTTCATCTGAAAGGCAGGGACAGGGCAGGGATCGCAGCCCCATCTCTCTGGCTTGGCTCAAACCCTCGCTCCTTCCAGGTGTTTACTCTGACTTTGCCATGTGCCTAACTGATATCCCTGGCTCCCGTTTTTTAGACCCTAGCACAGAGGCAGAGGGGGAGTATGGTGTTACCTTGGAACCTAGGACAGTGCCAGCCACACACTTAGCAACTGCTGGGTCCTAGGTCCCCCGTACTGTGACAGATGGAGGAGCTTGTGGTCCTAGTGATCTGCAAGCTGTGCCGAGTACCCATTCTGTGCCAGGCATTGGGAATACAATGAGGCGTGATGGGGGTGTGACTGTGCTTACACCCTCGAACGGGGTAAAAATATTGTCAAAACTGCAGTGCTGATTTTATCTTAAAGCTTGGCTTAAAAAAAAAGCCAATGAGTGAGAACTGACTTTTGATTAAGCAGATGAGAAAAAAGAAGAAAGACAGGCCGGGCGCGGTGGTGCATGCTTGTAATCCCAGTACTTGGGAGGCTGAGACCGGAGGATCCGGGTTCGTGGCCAGCCTCAGCTACTCAGTGAGGCCCTCCGCAACTTCGTGAGACCCAGTTTCAAAATAAAGGATAAAAAATAGGGTGGGGATCCTTGGTACTGCAAAAAAAAAAAGAAGAAGAAGAAGGAGGAGGAGGAGGAGGAA
>PVJS01004475.1:0-68982 GCA_004027185.1 Glis glis
AATTCCCTACTATGTTCTCCACTTGCCTATTACAAGTACTTAAAATGTTCCACAAAACTGAAATGTGAAATGGCTCCTTGAATGATATTATAACTGACCATGAAAAATAGTCTCCACATACAAAAACAGCCTGTTTTTCAATGTGGATGGCTTTCATAACTAAAAGGATGTCTATATAGCACACATCTTGAAATCTATGCATTTTTGTTTTTCCTGAAAGCATTTCTCTCAGGCTAACCTGAGTGGAGAGATGCTGCTTGTGTTCACTGAATACATAGGTAAATACAAAGTGCATACATTGGGGAGATTTTTTATGATCTCAGTATTATGCCTGAATTGTTTCATTTGGATCCAACAGGAAATTGTCCAAATTCACACAAAATCTGGGGAAAATTCACTTTTACATTTCTCACAAGGATATGGGAAAATCCATTACTTTTTTTAATGGAATGCCTCAAAAGAATGTGAAATGCTCCATCTTGCAGTCTGCCTGAATCCATTGCCAACTCTCTTCCTTTCAGATAATGCCACCCACCCCCATTTCCATACACATCATGAAGGGTCTCTTCAAGTTCCCATCCCATGCGCTGTCATGAATGTGGTCTTCGTCACCATCTTAATCATAGCTCTTGTGGCTTTATCAGGTAAGTCCGTACTTGATGGGCGCTCTCAAAGCCTCCAGCTGGAAGCATTCACTCCTAACTGAAAGCAATAGGCGTTAGCTCAGTCTAGTTAATCAGAAATTCTGCTTAGCTTAGGATCATTCTATATACCACACACGGCCAATATCCTAATTAAGACTAAATATAATTCCATGTTTCTTGAAGGATTACTGCAATACTTTTAAAAACTATTAACAGTGCCTAGGACTCATGCAGGAGAAAGCTATAGGGCTCTAGGAGAGAACTACATCGGAGCAGACGTTTGCATCTAGAAGGAGGGGTCGATGTGGATTCTGAATGAATAGACTTTTAGCTGGAAACAGTATGGACTCGCCACTCATCATTGTCAGGGAAAATGAGATCTAAGCCATAGATTAATCAAAGGTGGCAAGTCTTTTTATCTTCTCTTTTATCTCAAAGACACAGAATGGTAGTGCTGGGTTAGTTAGGACGATAGTCGGAATTTTCCAGAGAGCGGGAGGTGGCATGGTACTGATACATTCTAAGTCATCATGCATGCCAACATGTGTGTCTTTTACAAATGGGAATTGTTTTGCAATTTTATGAATCAGCAATAACCATTGATCTTTCTGTGCTTTGATTTTGTTACCTGACCATGACTCACTCCCTCATTCCCCTCTCTCTCTGTCTAGTGCTATATCCATCCTGTATCTTCAAATTCCTACACCTCTGCATCTAGATTCACAATCTTACTTGGAATTTATAATGTATGCTACTCTATGTAGTCCAGAGACTATTTTCAGGATTTTCTCATTTTCCTGACAATTTTTGAATGACCCAAGGGACACCCCCTTATGCTCATCCCCATCTGATGGAAACTGGACACAGTGTAATGATGGATGAGCATCTGCTTTCTTCTTACTCTTATCAGAATTCTCCTTCCTGGTTCCCACCCTTTATCACCTAGCCCAGCACAGTACCCCAAGGCCAGGTTCACATGCTATGGGCATTTAGTTTCCTTTGTTACTAAAACAGACCATTTTCCTGTTCACAGTGGGCCAATACAATTGTCCAGGCCATTATAAGTTGTTGGTGCCCTCAGACAGCCACGCTTCTTCATGCTCAGATGACTGGGTGGTATACCAGAGAAAATGCTACCTTTTTTCCACCATGGCAAAGAGCTGGTCCTCGGCCCAACAGTCTTGTTCCAAAGATGGTGCTACTCTGGCTGTCATTGATTCTGAAAAGGACAAGGTAAGGTTAAAAAAAATCACAAAATGCTACTGATCTATTTTATATAAGTAGTCTGTATTTTCCTTCTATTCTGTTCTAAGTGGAAACTTTGTACCTATCTGAGTTAGGAAAATTAATTCACAGAGAGTGATTTGATCAGTCTGAGGTCAGATAAGAGTTCAATTTAATCTTTCAAGTGTGATTTGATTGCTTAGACTCAAAGACCAGAAAGCCAAGTGAGCTACCCCTATACAGAACTCATAATTGACCAGCTTAGTTATCATGTCTCAAATTGCAGCTTTTGGGAAACAGGTCTATTATGTACTTAGTCAATTGTTTAACAAGCAACTCCTTTATGCTTTAAGATCTTTCTAAAGCGATACGCGGGGAGAACCGAACACTGGGTTGGACTGAACAGTGATGCTGGTCAGACACACAGATGGTCAGATGGCAAAGAATTTAACAGCCGGTGAGTCGCGAGACCTCTCCTTATTCTTGGCACCATTTTTCCTTTTAATTCTTTCATTTATGTTTTTGAATTTTTTTTCATTTCTTCTTTCAAAGATCTGTTGGCTATGAAGGCCAAGCTCTTCATGAACACAGCTCTAACCATTTCTTTTTTGTGCTAATACTCTTTGGAAAAGACAGGCCTTGTGGTTATATTTCTTTATCAACTTGGAATTCATACAATAAATACTTCTAGTACTTTGTTCTCAGCAAACTCTACTGTGAGTAATAGAATAAGTTTGGAAATATTCAAAGAATAAGACAACAGATGAGATAGTTATTAGAAAAGAATTTCCTCCTCTCTTTCCCAGTTTTCATCCCCACAGGGATCAAGAACAATATTTTCGATGCCTAATTATGAATTTCTATGAACCTAAAGAAAGCTTGTCCCAGAATTAAAGATACTGATTCTATGTCCATTACCTGTAGTCAAATGACAATTAAAAAAATTTAAAGGACATTTCATCAGTTTGGTGTTGATCTTTGCCACCTGAAAACTCAGAGTAGAATCAGTTTCTCATTCTCTTGATCATTTTTATGATAATTACTGATAGAGGGTCAAGATGAACATTTAGATCTCTACTAAAGGGATTCTTAACATGTGTCCTTATGGTTCCATATGTAGAGATGGGCTGTAGGAGTCATAAACCCTCAAAACTATATACACTAGTATGCATGACTATTGAATGCATATAATTTCTGAAATATTTCTCGAAGAATCTATGAATTCAAAGTAACCAAGAATGGCACCCCTCTGGTGACATGCCAACCAACGAATGAAGGATTTTACTCAGCTCCGTCTTTTCTCCACACACTATTCCTTTCGTTTCTTGTCTATGGCTTCTACAGATCAGACAATGGTTATTTGATTGGCAGACTTGTCTCATACTTCCTCCTAAGGAAAAAAAAATAGCAGATGTCACCACAAAGTTCATTCTCGTGTAACTGAGCGGAAATGAGGAACTGAAAATAATTCTGAGTTTCTTCATTGTCGGCCAGGTTCAACCATACAGGGTCTAAGAGGTGCAGGCATCTCAACAGCAGAAACATCAGTCTTTCAGAGTGTGAACGGAATTTACACTGGATCTGCAGCAAACCCTCCAGATAATGAGGAAACATGCTCACTCCTAGACTGTTGTGCCATGGAGCTAAAGGAAAGTCGTGTCCCTGAAGCTGCTCTGTGGTCAGAAATGTCCATCAAGACTCCGTGAACACACTTGATATTATCTTGGAAATCTTCTTGCAAATAGGACTGTGGGACAGAAATGTGAGAAATTCCAGGAAAATCTGCATTTTGGACTCATTCTACCCTGAGCAAAAAACATCACAGGTTGACTGATAATCATGCCCAAGAAGAATGACTATAAAACCTTCCGGATGCACTTTATGTATATATATATATATATATTTTTTTAGGTCCCAAAGTAAGGAAATAGCTAGATTAAGAGTTATTATTTATTGTTGAATGACTACCAAGAGTGAGTGCCCTTTGTACATTTGCACTGTTTGAAGGAGTTAAATGGTGATAGTAAACGGTGAATGTAAGCAAAGGGGATTTTGAGTGGTAACACAGATACTCAGTTTAAGTGAATTTCTTAAATTCAGAGAGCACTTCCAATGGACAGATGTTTATGAAACTAAGCTTCGTAATAGTTCCCTCTGTTTGGAGAAATGTGCCAAGTTACTGTGTCATTTTTCCCTGCAAAGAATAGAGTCTCTCTCTCTCTCTCTCTCTCTCTCTCTCTCTCTCTCCGTCTCTCTGTCTCTCTCTCTTTCTTTCATTTTTTACGTCCTCAATTGTAGACAGGTCTTTTTCAATGGTACATATATCTTTGCCTTTAAAATCTTTCAAAGAAGAGACAAAAGCAAAGGATGTGAGGAATATTTGTAAAATAGATGCAAAGTATTGGAAATGTTCAATGTGTGATGTTGCAGATCTGTCAGGAAATACTCTGTATTGTCCAACCTTGGAAGAGTACTAGTCTTACCTCGTAGTACGGTTGTACCTTTTCTAATTAGCTCTGCCATGTGCAATACTTCAGGGCAAGTATTTTTTATGTGCAATAAAGTATGTTTGTTTGTTTGTATTGTTGTATTCGGTACCATTACGAGCTACTTTTATGTATGTGAAAATAAAAGTAGAATCAACACAATGGTTTCCAAGAAGTATTCATTCAAACTACATTAAACATTATATGCAATATTAGAAAGCAGAAAACAGAATACTATGACATTTAAAAAATCCTATCTATACCGGGGGGAGGGGAGAGGCAGAGGGGGGCACCAAAAACTGTGTGCATGTATATTACTATCAAATTGATGTCCACTGTGATGTGAGATTATAATGCACCAGTAAAAGCAGATTTTAAAAAATCCTATCTATAGTAAAGCTTTACTAAGTTTTACAACATGATTTATACATTCCGAAGCCGGGCATGGTGGCGCACGCTTGTAATCCCAGTACTTGGGAGGCTGAGACCGGAGGATCGAGGTTCGTGGCCAGCCTCAGCTACTTAGTGAGGCCCTCTGCAACTTAGTGAGATGCTGTTTCAAAATAAAGAATAAAAAAATAGGGCTGGGGGTGTAGCCCGGAGGTAGAATGTCCCTGGGTTCAATTCCCGGTACTGCAAAAGAAAAAAAAATATATACATTCCAAATTGTTTTCATACACAGATATCTTAAAGGGCTGTATCCATTTTTTTCTTCATATAGAAGATGCTCAGTAATATTTGGTTGATGTGACCAATATTCTAAAAGCATCTTGGTCATTTCTATTTACATTAGTTATTTACATAAAATAATTCATTAAATATTACTGAGGTATCACACGATCTTCATGGGCTCTTTCAATTAAGAGAAACTTTTGATTGCTTTCCAAATTGTTTTATCAATGTATTTTGCAATATTCTCCTTTACTGAAGGATAGAAATGTGTGCTCTGCATGGTGTCTTTATTGTCACCACCACGGCATACAGAAAAGAAATGTGGGTTTAAAATATTTCTTCGTTCCAATAAAAGTATATTTAAGTAAATAAAACATTACTTAGTGAAAATAATAAACAAGTTTCTTAACCTTTGAGCTCCTCAGTTCCCACCATTGTAAAATAAAACAGATGGTCCCCTAACTCTAATATTCTATCATTAATATCAGCAATCTACTCCTGAGTCACTTTGGAAAACAATGTCTTATGATTTGTAGGCTATGAAATGCGAAAGTGGAAAGGGTAGCTGGGAGCCAGGTGGCCTGAGTCTTCATTACTGCCACCCACTGGCTGACTGGCTATTTTAATTAGACTCAATTAGAAATTAGATTAGTACATGGAAATGAACAGGACCTGGTTCATAGTAAACCCTAAAGATGCATATTTAGTTAACAACAATGATTACAAATGGAAACACTATGTCATCCAATGTCTAGGATTGTCATAAAGCAGCGTTTATTTGTAACATGTCTACTTCTACATTATATATGTGTTTCTTTTTGAGGGGCTTTTAAAATTTTATTCAACGAGTGATTATTAAGCACCTCTTACTATGGTGGACACTGGAATTAAAATATTGAGCAAGTTTGGCATGAAAACTGGCCTAGCAGAATGTAAGACGGAAAGAAAAAGGAAATACTTATAATATGCTGTGATGAGAGCCGTAGTAGGGGAAATGCTGGGTGGTGTGGCAGCCTGTTATAGATACACTATTTGTTCCTGGAGCGAAACTTTTCACTAATTCTCAAAATGCTAAATCTGTAGGCCACACTCACCGTAGGTAATTACATGCATATGTGCTGAAAGCCAGGATCACTTCTCTCTGTTTTATTTTGCTTTTCCAACCTAAATTCAATATTTTTTCCTCTGAAAAGGAAAAGCTTACCTACTTACTTCACACAATGATAGGGATACAATGAAATTATTTTTAAAATGACAAAATACCATGGGAAATGATAGATACTAGCATCAGTTTTCAATGATTTGAAAATTTTTGCACTGTAAATATAGAAATGATCCTTTTAAACTTGTTTTCAACTTTCATAATTTTGGTCAGATTTCCACATGAAGTTCCGCATAACTGAAATTAAAATGCAAATTAATTCCTGGGATAAGATATTAGAAAACATATGGCCACAAAGACAGACTGCTAATGATAGTGGAAAGTGCTTTACTTCAACCTTTGGAAGCAATGAAAAAAAGTAAAATAATTCATACATTTTCTTTTAAGTGGTTACAGTTGGGAAGGGAGAGGGGATTTTAAAGGAGTAAACTTTGAAGTACAAGACATAACCACAAAAATATTTATCAAAGGATATTGCTAAATAGTATAAAATCAGAAGCCACTAACTAAAATTAAGGGTTTAGTTAAATAAATGTGATTCTACAAAAGATGAGATGCTATGCCACCACTCAAAAATAATAATGAAGAATGTTTTTGCCTATTAAAGAATTCAAACTATAATTGCTACTAGTTAAAAATAATATGTACCATAAGATTACATCCTGTTCAATGCTAAAGATTTAAAATGTCTTATGTTTTTATATGCTGAGGAAGAGAAAACCACTAAAATAAACACAGCGGATTTTTTCTGATGGTAGAAAAATAGGTAATATTTATTTTCTTCTCTATGTTCTTCATAATTGAAATTTTTTTCTATAATGACCAGTTATTTTACTAAGAAAATCTTTTCTTTAAATATACACGAATATAGGATTCTGAAAAGGGAATAATTTTATTTTAAAGTACAACTCTTCTAGTGGCCAATTACAAATATTAAAAATGAGTTTGCTTTAAGAACTCCTACCCCTACGTGCAGTGAGATTCCCTGAACCGTGATCTGCATCTCCATCTAATGGTTTCATGAAGCCACTGCACTTTTATTTACTGTTTTAACTACTTGAGAAAAGATTTCTTGGCGACTATGGTTAATAATAATGCATTGCACACTTCAGAACTGCTAGGAGAGTACATTTCAAATGTTCTCATAAAAAAATCTCAAGGATTTGAGGCTATAAGCATGTTAATTAGCTTGATTTAATCCATCCACATTGTCTACATATTTCATTATGTTCTATTATGCCCATATATATATATATATATATATATATATAACTTTAGTTCGTCAATTTTCAAACGTGTGGTCAACATTATGTGTTCACCCATGTGCAGCTACAATTACTATATAGTATTTCCCTGTGCATCATATAATAATAGCATTTGTGTATATAAAAATACTCAAACTAGAATTGCTGTCAGTTAAAATAATATATATGTATAAGATTATATCCGATTAAACATTACACATTGCTATCCTCTAGTATTTCCTATACTATAGCAATATTGTTATAGTAATAAAGTAATATACTACTATGGTAATTACATGTGAATCCGATATATTAATTATACTGATTATGTGCTATTAGCATATTGTACATGGCTGTATAGTAGTCCCTAAGGTGGATAGCAAACCACAGAGAAGCAGTGCGATGTGGTAAGTAAATCAGGAACAATCAGCTCCAGACGCGACATTATTTTGCACTGCCAAATCCCTGAGTGGCTGAGCATGGACAGTAGCATTGACGTTCCTTGAGGACGTAGGAATAGAGGAGACGCCTCTACACCTGCATGGAGATGGTTTCACTCATAGTTTTCCATGGACTAATTCTAATTCATGACAAAAATACTCAAAGGCCCAAGGCAAAATGAGAAAAAAAGTGAGCTTATACATCAAGGTGTTTTGTTGACAGTTGCATTTTCTTATTTTTCTATTGGGGCATGTGCAGGTGCAATGTGGCTAAAATGCTTTCCTCTGAAAACTCATAGTCATTGTAAGTAGTTGTTGTTGATTGTTTAAATGTTGCTACATGGAGGCCGGGCATGGTGGCACACGCTTGTAATCCCAGTACTTGGGAGGCTGAGACAGGAGGATCCGGGTTCGCGGCCAGCCTCAGCTACTTAGTGTGGCCCTCCACAACTTAGTGAGACCCTGTTTCAAAATAAAGAATAAAAAATAGGGCTGGGGGGGTAGCTCGGAGGTAGAATGCCTCTGGGTTCAATCCCCAGTATTGCAAAATAAATAAATAAATAAATAAATAAATAAATAAATAAATATTGCTACATGGGAAAAATTAAGTGGTAATTTTGTTTTAGTGTTTCTTTTGCTCTTTCATATGAATACATCTGCATATTTTAAAAGGCAAGAAAACTCTTAATTTGATGACCTTTCTCTTCTCTTCGATTTGTGTTAATTTACATTTAATACTATTGAAAAACTACATACCCTTCTTCTTTTGAACACCATTGCTATAATTCTATTAAAAGACTTACAATATCCATATTATAGAGTACATTCAAATTCTGGATGTTAAGACTTTAAATTAGATATTGATAGCCGGGTGTGGTGGCGCACGCTTGTAATCCCAGTACTTGGGAGGTTGAGTATTGCAGGTTCACAGCCAGCCTCAGCTACTTAGTGAGGCCCTCCACAACTTAGTGAGACCCTGTTTCAAAATAAAGAATAAAAAATAGAGATGGGGTGTAGCTCAGAGGTAAAATACCCCTGGGTTCAATCCCCAGTACCACAAAAAAAAAAAATAGATTTTGATGCTTCCCAGACCCCTCAACCATGACAATCTAAAAACTGTCTAATACAACCTACATGGATAATTTTCTGTGACCAGGGGGACCAAGAAGGCAGGTTCTGTGGGACACGATCTTCAAAGCAAAAGCACATTACTGAAGTCCTTATCACTTTAACACAGCGTGATAATAAACAAAAAGCTAGGTTTAAATACTGTCAAATTCAGTCTAGTCCTCTTTCTACTGTATAAGTTGCCTCTCTTAGACCTATTATTTCCATTCATTAGGAAGGCACACCAAATCTGACCATATTTGATCGTAATAAAATAGACTTAGCTGAGCGTGGCGGCGCACGCTTGTAATCCCAGTACTTGGGAGGCTGAGACCGGAGGATCTGGGTTCGCGGCCAGCCTCAGCTACTTAGTGAGGCCCTGTTTCAAAATAAAGATTAAAAAAATAGGACTGAGGGTGTAACTTGGAGGTACAATGCCCCTGGGTTCCATCACCAGTACTGCAATAAATAAATAAATAAATAAAAATAGACTTCAAATACATCAAATAAAACCTAATTGCTCTATTTATCCATCATCCCCAATTCTTTCTCTACTTTCTATTTTCTTCTGGTCTCATATTATACATGTCTCAGGCCTTTCCTTCCTCTCCTCCTTCTGACTTACCCTCTCCTGTTGTCCTTGTTGTCAATTTGTGCTGAATCCTTCGCTGCATATTCAGATACATTTTCCAGTTCACAAATAATCTCTCTTCCAGTGTCTAATCTGCTAACTCGTTCATTGAATGTCTAATTTTGATTATTACAGTTTCCAATTCTAAGGGCTCATGTACTTTCAAACGTGCCGGCGAACTTTTGATGGCCTACACGATTGTTTTCTTTTCTCTTTTATTTCTTAAAATAATGTCAATATTGTTAATTTTTCTCTTAGCCAGGCGTGGTGCCGCACGCTTGTAATCCTAGTACTTGGGAGGCTGAGACAGGAGGATCGCAGGTTTGTGGCCAGCCTCAGCTTCTTAGTGAGGCCCTCTGCAACTTAGTGAGATGCTGTTTCAAAATAAAGAATAAAAAATAGGGCTGGGGGTGTAGCTCAGAGGTAGAATGCCCCTGGGTTCAATCCCCAGTACCACAAAAAAATAAATAAATAAAATATAAAAGACTAATGAGAGCCACAGATGCACTCCATCACCTTTCAGCGGATCCAAGGCGCGGTCCTGGGATCTCAGGACTGATACAAATCATGAGCCTTGAAGTCGATTCTGCCTTTTGTACTGTCCATGTCCCCCATTCCACTTCTAAGAGTTTCCTTTGGTCTAATTCTTTCAGATCTGAATTGCTCTGCAGTGAAAGTCTCTCCCAAGAGGAGTTTCCCCAGCAGTGTGTGCACACATACGGGGCTGCCTGGAAGTTCCTGAGCTGTGCAGATATCAGCTGTCAATTGATAAACTATACATTATTATGTGTCTCTCTTTGTACACTTTAGAAACATATTTTTATTTTTATTTATTTTTTTTAACTTTTTATGTTCATTTATTGGTGCATTGTAAATTATAATTATACATTTTGATATATGTCAGGGTATGAACATCATACATGCACACATTGCACATTTAGCCCTCCAAATGAACCAATATATCAAAGTAGTAGAATTTAAAACTTAATTTTTACAGTTTTTGTTTTTTCGGTACCGGGGATTGAACCCAGGGGCATTCTACCTCCGAGCTACACACCCAGTGCTATTTTTATTCTTTATTTTGAAACAGGGTCTCACTAAGTTGCAGAGAGCCTCACTAAGTAGCTGAGGCTGGCCGCGAACCCGGATCCTCCAGTCTCAGCCTCCCAAGTACTGAGATTACAAGCGTGCGCCACCACGCCTGGCTATTATTGTGGACTTTAAAACCAAAGTGTGGCCGGGTGTGGTGGTACACGCTTGTAATCCCAGTACTTGGGAGGCGGAGACGGGAGGATCCAGGTTCATGGCCAGCCTCAGCTACTTAATGAGGCCCTCCGCAACTTCATGAGACCAGGTTTCAAAATAAAGTATAAAAAATAGGGCCGGGGGTGTAGCTCGGAGGTAGAACGCCCCTGGGTTCAATCCCTGGTACTGCGAAAAAAAAAAAGTGTAGACATTAAAACCAAATGTCTTGTGAAGACATTTTTATTACTTTTATGCTTTAACGTTTCCTTAGATATTTGCCATTTTTTTCTTTGGGGGGATATGGGGATTAAACTCTGAGCTTTACCCCTAGTTCCCCCTTTTTTTGAAACAGAGTCACCCTAAATTGCTGGGAAGCATTTCTAAATTGTTGAAGCTGTCCTGGAATCTGTGATCCCAAGTGCTAGGATTATAGGCACATGTCCTCATACCTGGCAAAGTTTTTCTTTCTCTGAGATTCAAGTATCCTTTAGAAATATTCCCCATCATTCTTAAACATTTGCTATAGTTACTATCTGCTGGGAGGGGATTCTTCTGTTTATCGAAGTAGGGAAGAAGAAATTTTAAAAAAAGTAGGTAGAAAGGATGCATAAAGAAAGGAAAAAGAAATAAAATTATAATTCAGAAGTTCAGCATACTGTTCCAGGCCCGTCACTCCGTAAGCCAGTGTCTCTCCCAGGCCCGTCACCCCCAAATTCCAGAGGAATCTGTAAATCTTAAAAGTTAATGAAAAACTCACTCACTTATGATAATCACCTTGTGTGCTGTTAGTTTCTCACCCCTAAATAGCTTAAGCAAGAGAGACATGGTATCTGGAGATAATTGTAAGATAAGAACTTCCAGCATATCTATTCATCAGACAATAGAGATCACACCTAGGATGTGGAAGATGACCAGACCGCCATAAACTGGCTTGTGGTCACTGGACTGATGTCATCTTTACATACTTTCCCATACCCACCTTTCACTAAGTTTCCTTTAAAAGAGGAACCAGAAACCCCCAAAACATAACTCTATCTCTGGAGATGGCCTGCATTCTCCCTTCAATATGTATTACTTGCTTTTCTAAATAAATCTCTGTGCCTCTACTGACATGTGCTGAAATTTTATTTTTTTTTTTCTGTCATGTATGTCAAGGACCTGGCTGGTCCTGACCCTTGTTCCACCTTCTCTCTGGGAACTTCTTGCACCCTCTTCCAGAGATATATCTTCTCCCATGACAGTGTTCTTTTATCTGAAAATACTGTCAATGTGCCACAGTTTTTGAAGGCTATTTTTGCTGGGTATAAAATATTTCATAAACCTTTTTATTCATCAACAATTTAAAGATATTTTCCACTTATTGTGACCCCATAATTTATAAATAGAATGAGATATTTTTGAATAATTGCTTCCCTGCAGGTAATGGGTAATTTTCCTCTGACTGCTTTCAAGATTTTTTTCTATACCTTTGGTTTCAAACAGCTCGATTATTTTATACCTATATGTAATTTTCTTCAGATATACTCAGCTTAGGCTGTGCTGGTGATCTTCTTAAAAGTGTAAATTTATGAATTTAAACAATAGATTTTTAAAAAGTTGGAAAATTGAAGTTAATGCACCCTTTTTTCACTGTAAAAGTGGCAGCAAGTTTTCTTTTTCAGATATCTTATCATAGAATAAAAACAAATTTCTCTTGCTTTTTTAATGCCTCTTCTCTCCTCCCTTCTTTCTTCTTTCTTTTTTGTTTTGCCATAGTATAACACATTGTATATAGATGGGATATTAATTCTTTTTGAGAGCTTGAGAATAACTGTCTACAAAATTATTTTTTGAGTAATCATTCTCTGTAATACATATTTTATCTACTTTTGATTTGATCAATTTTGAGTTTACATTTGTACGGGGTTACAGATAGGGAGGGGTCTAGTTTCGTTCTTCTACATTTGGATGTCCAGTTTTCCTAGCACCATTTGTTAAGGAAACTAGCTTTTCCCCAATATATGTTTCTGGCACCTCTGTCAAGAATCAGATGACTATAGCTGTGTGGGTTTGTGTCTGTGTCTTCTATTCTGTTCCATTGGTCTATGAGTCTATTGTTATGCTAATACCATGCCATTTTAGTTACTATGGTTCTGTAGTATAAATTGAAATCCGGCATCGCAATGCCTCCAACATTGCTCTTATTGCTCAGAATTGCTTTGGATATTCTGGGTCTTTTGTTCCTCCGTATAAATTTTAGCTCTACTTCTAGTTCTGTGAAGAATATCATTGGTATTTTGATGGGGATTGAATTGAATCTGTAGATGGCTTTTGGTAATATGGCCATTTTAACAATATTTATTCTGCCTATCCATGAACCTGAGAGTCCTTTCCATCTTCTAGTGTTTTCTTCCTCTTTTTTTTTTCTTCCTAGTTCTATAATTTATATTATAGATGTCTTTTAACTCCTTGGTTAGGTTATTGCTAGGTTTTTTTTTTAAGCTATTGTGAATGGGATTGTTTTCCACATTTCTTTCTCAGCAGATTCATTATTGGTGTACAAAAAAGATATTGATTTATTTACATTTATTTTATATCCTGTTACTTTGCAGATTTGTTCATTGGTTCTAGGAGTCATCTGGTGGAAGTTTTAGGGTCTTCTAAGTATAGGATCACATCATGTAGATGAGATCTTAGTGAAGCCATTCATTGCATAGTTCCTCCTGGCAACAACTTATTGTGTATTCCTTTCAGAACATTCTTGTTAGAAGTTTTTCAGCTAATCCCTGCTTCCCCTTTCTGGTTCATTAAAATTGAACTCTAGGAAGACAACATAATCTAAACTTTAGTCTGGATTTTGTATTTTGCTGCTCCTTAAAAAGAATCTTACAATTTTATATATGTAGTTATACCAATTACACTGAAGATAGTTTTGTTCTCTCTCTCTCTCTCTCTCTCTCTCTTTCTCTCTCTCTCTCTCTCTCACTCTCACTTTCCCTCTCTCTTATGGAATTCTGTAAAACCTAGAAGGTTTTTTTCCCCTCAGAAGTCTCCAAATCTGTGCTTTCATAAACCCTCCCAAATATGGCTTCAACCAGAATTGTAAGCACTCCTGGGCTTTGAATTTGTAGAAGCTGAGCCACTGACACACTTGTGTTTCTAAAATATGAAGTCTCGTGCCGAGAACACTCATTTGTTTGACAACTGACATGTCTATTGACCTTATCAATCAGAAAGTTTAAAGTAGTATACAACCTCTGTTTAGAAAAACTTCAGTTTAAATTAAATCTGTAAGCTAAATAAAAGTATCCTCAAGGAAAAATTAACTTTAAAGAGGACTCTTCTGTATTTTTCCTCCCAACATCGTCCCTAAGGCTGATGACATTCAGCTGACATGACATCTTGTTTATTGCAGCTGTTATGTTGTTATGATCATTATTATGTTTATTATTATCATGCTTATTGCAGCCCTTATGAAAATTGCAATACACATGAGAGTTGTAAGAAGACATTTCTTCTCTGAAACTGACACCTGCAGGAGGGAGAAGTCACATCCTCACTTACTCAGGATAGACAAGTCAAACACCAGGAAGAAGAATTCAGCCAGAATAGTTAAAATGAAAACATGGAGTAACCTGAGTGGCAGGACAGTGTGACGCTTCTAGGGTTTGCGGAAATTAGGGAATCTCACTATTTCTGGTGAGCTATTTCTCTACAAACTCCACCAGCCTCTCACAGAAATAATTAGCAAGGCTCCTAAGTATCCATGTGGAAGCCAGGCATGGGGGGTGCGCGCCGGTAATCCCAGTACTTGAGAAGCTGAGATAGAATGATCGCAGGTTCCAGGTAGGCCTCAGCAACTTAGTGAGTATACATGCACACATCGGTCAATTAGCCCTCCCCCAATCCCCACCCCCATTCCCTCCCCTCTCCCTCCTTCTCGTGCTCAGCAGAGTAGTTGACTTTGATAAGTTTGTGTCTGTACATTCTGTGCCTTCTTTTCTATTGAAGTTACAAGATCACATAGAAACTGGCAGGCTTCCATTTTGAAACTGTAGCTTAGGTCTTCATTTTGTAATTTTTGTTTCTGTGTCTGTATGTTTCACACCTGGATATACTAGTTAATGGTTTCTCCCAGTCGAAAAATCTTCCCAGTGGGAATTAGCCAACTGGATTAGATTGTGCAGCCATCTCCCAGCCAATGTGGAGCGGCGGAGCGGCACAGTGCCCTGTGTGTTAGGGGTGCAAAGGACTGAATGGACTAACGGCGCAGTGCGCTTGCTCCAGTTTTATGGTAGCTTTGCACCCTCTACACAGAAGTAAATTGCCTTGCTGAGTTACTTTTGGTTTAATGAGTTTTTATTTGCAGCTTCCCTAAAATCTGTTTCTAACAATTGGGGGCACATCCGGGATTTCCACCATTTGAGTGAGTGCCACGGGCTCCCCACTGAGGGGGGACCTGTCTTACTGCCTCACTGCAGTAGTCTCTGGGTGCTGGGGGCAACTTGACAGGTTCCTAACTGTCTGAGACCCGGTGGTAAAAGTGTCTTGACAATGCAGGGAAAGGCTAAGCAAACACCACGGCCAACCAGATCATTTCATGCAGGAACCAAGATAAGAAACACCGCAGGAGGCGGCAAAGTGTTAACTTGGTGGTCAGGTCAGTCTGGAGGCTGTGTGAGTGTGGATGAGACGTGTCTAAACACACTGAGCGAGTGTGGCGTTCTGAACTGCGGTTGTGTTGGCGGCTACATGCGGCTTAACGGCAGTCCTTGCCGACCTAGATGGGGATTTGTACCGATTGCTGAGAAGAGCCTGAAAATCCCGCAAGGGAGACGGCCAGTGATGGACGACACATCTCAGGAGAGTGCAAGAAAACTCTGAGAAGAGGGGTGGGGCTCATCAAACACTCAGAGCCAGGTGTCCAGAAGGGAGAACAAGCAAAGCAGGAAAAGTTCCGATCAGAAAAAGAAAAGTGAGCCGGGCGTGGTGGTGCACGTTTGTAATCCCAGTACTTGGGAGGCTGAGACCGGAGGATCCGGGTTCGCGGCCAGCCTCAGCTACTTAGTGAGGCCCTCCGCAACTTAGTGAGACCCTGTTTCAAAATAAAGAATAAAAAATAGGGCTGGGGGTATAGCTCGGAGGTAGAATGCCCCTGGGTTCAATGCCCACTACCGCAAAAAGAAAAAAAAAAAACTGCTGTTTTATTTGGACCAAAGAACCCATTCTAAAAGCATCTGTATTTTGGCCCACATAGGGTCCGACTCAGTCTGTCAACTACTAACTGAATACATAAATGGCAGGAGTCCGTTCAGTCAGGATGAAGTAGATTGTGCCTTATGCGGGAGGAAAGGGCCAATCGTACTGCTTCCCCTACAGGCAGAGAGAGGCAGAAGAAAAGGGAAATAAAAAAAACAGTGGGATTCGCTCAATTAGTTACCTCCCCCATATAATACAGGGACTCCCCAATCAAATTCCCAGGAAATGGGGGAGGGGATCAAGTAACAGGGAGAAAGGAGGAATGTGAGGCGGCCACCACAGCCTCAGCACCCGCTCCCCCTCTCCATCCAACTCTTCCTAGATTGCAAAAGGAAAGAGAGCAATGGAAAAAGGATGTCCAAAATGTTCTGCTCCCCTCAGATAAAGGGAGACCCCAGACCCTCTTTCCCTTACATGAAGTATCCGTAGGGGGAGGGAGAATTGGATTTGTAAATGCCTCTCTCTCTATTTCTGAGGTCTGAAATTTAACTAATTAAGACCTCTCCTAGAAGACCCCCATGGGGTTGCCAACCAATTATACTAGTTCTTTTTTTTTTTTTTTTGCGGTACCGGGGATTGAACCCAGGGGCATTCTACCTCCGTGCTACACCCCTGGCCCTATTTTTTATACTTTATTTTGAAACCGGGTTTCACGAAGTTGCGGAGGGCCTCACTAGGTAGAGAGAGAGAGAGAGAGAGAGAGAGAGCTGAGGCTGGCCTCGAACCCGGATCCTCCGGTCTCTGCCTCCCAAAGTAGTGGGATTACAAGCGTGCGCCACCACGCCCAGCCAGTTATACCAGTTCTTAGGCCCCCAACTTTATACCTGGATGGAACTCATGTCAGTACTTAGTATTCTCTTTCCTGGAGAAGAAAGAGCCATGATAAGAAGGGACAGCCATGACAGTCTGAGAGTGAGAGAATCCCGCAGGTCCAAATATTTTACCTGCAGGTGTAAAATTTCCTAGTCAGGAATCCGAATGGAGTAATAATAATGAGGTTGATAGGGGCCACATGAAAGACTTACAAAACCTCGTTATTAAAGGAATAAGAAAGCTGTATCTCACTCCCAACACCTCTCCAAAGCCTTGGAGACTCAACCAGGCCAGGAGGAAGGTCCAGCTGAATTCCTCAGGAGACTTGAAGACCAGAGGAGAGAGTACTCGGAACTGAGCTTGGATGAGCCTCTAGGACAGGGAATGTAAAAGCTTCATTTTGTTACTAAGAGCTGGCCAGATAGAGGAAAGAAACTACAAAAATTAGAAAATTGGAAGAATAAAAGTTTGGTGGAACTCTTAAGAGAGGATCAAAGGGTATATGTCAAGAGGGATGAAGAAAAGCAGAAGCAAAATGTCCAAATAACGCTCTCCTCCATAGAGCAAGTAAATATGGGCCAGGCAAAACCCAGGAATCAGAGGCCTAAAAGACAACAGAGGCCAGCCTAGAGGAGGGAACAGATGCTACAGGTGCAGACAAGAAGGTCATTTTATTTATTTATTTATTTATTTTTGTGGTACCCGGGATTGAACGCAGGGGCATTCTACCTCTGCACTACACCCCCGGCCCTATTTTTTTTTATACTTTATTTTGAAACTGGGTCTCACAAAGTTGCTGAGGGCCTCACTAGGTACAGAGAGAGAGAGAGAGAGAGAGAGAGGGAGAGAGAGAGAGAGAGAGAGAGAGAGAGAGAGCTGAGGGTGGCCATGAACCCGGATCCTCCGGTCTCCACCTCCCAAAGTACTGGGATTACAAGAGTGCGCCACCATGCCCTGCAAAAGGTCATTTTAAAAGGGAATGTCTTAGGTGGGCATGGAGGAGCACGCTGGTAATCCCAGTACTTGGGAGGCTGAGACAGGAGGATTGCAGCTTCAAGGCCAGCCTCAGCAGCCCTGTGAAGCCCTCCACAAACTAGTGAGACCCTGTTTCAAAATAAAGAATAAGAAAATAGGGCTGGGTGTGTAGCTAGGAGATAGAATGCCCATGGGTTCAATCCCCGGTACTGCAATAAATAAATAAATAAATAAATAAATAAATAAATAAAAGGGAATGTCCTCAGTTAAAGAGGGAAGAAAGGGTAAGACCCCTCATGACCTTCGAGGAAGAAGAATAGGGATGTTGGGGATCTTTTTCAAACAAGGGTTCTACCAAGAGCCCTTGAAAATTTAAAAGTAGGACCCAAGGGAGAGAAGCTAATTTTCATAGTCAACTCAGGAGCTTCCCATTTCTCTCTCTCTCTCTCTCTCTCTCTCTCTCTCTCTCTCTCTCTGTCTCTCTATCCAATCTTCTGATTTACAGCTATCAGAAGCCAACCTCCTAGTCCCAGGTGTAGAGGGAGAAGGACTTACTGCTCCCTTATTCAAAGAACTCAAGTTAAATAGTGAGACAGACAGACACAAGTAGAATTTCTTTTTGTTCCCAAGGCAGGAATTAACCTCCTGGGGTGACATTTAATGTTTAAATTAAGGATAGGACATAACATCACCCCAAAGAAAATTCAAGTCTCCCTTAATCAGCTGACTACAAAGCAGGAGGAAAGGATATATCCTGAAATTTGGACAAAGGAAAAATAATAGGAGTGGATTAAAAATTTCCCCTATTCATATTGAGCTTAAAAACAAAACAAAAATAGTTAAAAGTAAACAATATCCTATTCCTCTAGAAGGAAGATTAGGATTAAAACCTGTCATAGAAGGCTTAGTTAAGGATGGCCTCCTTGGGCCCTGTATATCCCCATTTAACACCCCAATCTTGCCCATAAAGAAGTCAAATGGGTACTACCACCTGGTCCAAGAGTTGAGGGCAATCAACCAACTAATTAAAAGCTTTGGTCCTAGGCCGGGCGTGGTGGTGCACGCTTGTAATCCCACTACTTTGGGAGGCGGAGACCGGAGGATCCAGGTTCGCGGCCAGCCTCAGCTCTCTCTCTCTCTCTCCCTGTCTCTCTCTCTCTCTCTATCTAGTGAGGCCCTCCGCAACTTCGTGAGACCCGGTTTCAAAATAAAGTATAAAAAATAGGGCCGGGGGTGTAGCGCGGAGGTATAACGCCCCTGCGTTCAACCCCCGGTACCGCAAAAAAAAAAAAAAAAAAAAAAAAAAAAAAGCTGTGGTCCCAAATCCCGACACCCTTTTTAGCAAAATTCCACTGGACCATAAATGGGTTGTATCAAAGACCTAAAAGGTGACTTTAGGGCCTGTTCCCTAGCTAAGGAAAGCAGGGGCGTATGTGCCTTTGAATTGGAGGAGCCCCTTACAGGTAGAAAATGCCAATACCACTAGACTGTCCTCCCATGAGGATTTACTGGGTCACCATACTTGTTTGGACAGGCATTAGAAGGGGTTTTAGAAAATGTCCCCTGCGCTCACATTTCAGGTTTATTCAGTGTGTCGATGACCTACTGCTCTCGAGTGGTCAAAGGGAAGAAGTGGTAGATATAACTCCAGAACTGCTAAATTCCTTGGGTCAACAGGGCTGAGTCTGCAAAACCGAGTTACAGTTTGGAGAGAGAGAGAGGTTAAATACCTTGGACATCTAATAAGTGAGGGGAAAATGAAGACTCAACCCGGAAGGAATCTCTGGAATAACTGACACCCCCTTACCAACCACAAAAAGAGAACTTCCAAATTCTTAGGGTTGGAAGGATGCTGTAGATTATGGATAGACTCGTATACCCTCAAGACCAAAGGTCTGTATCTCAAATTTCTTGATGTGGAACTTGATCCCCTCTTTTGAAAACCAAAAGAGTTAACATGATAGAGACTCTCAAACAAACCCTTATCTCTGTCCCTGTCTTAGTGCTACCATCACTAGAAAAACCCTCCCTTTTATTTGTTTTGTTTTGTTTTGTTTTTTTTACTAGGGATTGAACTCAGGGGCATTCTATCTCCAAGCTATACCCCAGCCCTATTTTTTATTCTTTATTTTGAAACAGGGTCTCACTAAGTTGCGGAGGTCTCACTACATAGCTGAGGCTGGCCAAGAACCCTGCTCCTCTGGTCTCAGCCTCCCAAGTACTGGGATTCCAAGTGTGCACCACCATGCCCGGCTCCTTTTATTTGTTAATGTTGATAGAGGGACTGCCCTTGGAGTCCTGACCCAGAAACATGGAGGCAAGAGACAGTCAGAAGCTTATCTATCCAAGCTTCTTGACCCGGTTACCAGGGGGTGACCAGAGTGTGTTCAATCAGTAGCAGCCACCGAGGACGGCAGAAAAATAACCTTTATTATTATTAGCACTCCACACCAGGTTAGAGCAATTCTTCAACAAGAAGCTACCAGACACTAGAATCCTGAGGTATGAAGCTATTCTGCTGGAAAGGGACGATTTAATACTGATCACAGACAGTTGCCATGCTTAGCTGCCTTCCTTACTGGGGGTAAAATCTCTGACCCGATCGAACATTACTGTTTAAACATTATAGAATATCAAACCAGAGTTCAACCAGATCTGAATTGAAGGGAAAGAGCCCACAGCGCCGCTCCCACCATAACAATAGCTATAGTAGACATCCCAGGACACCAAAGGGGGTGCTCAATGGAAATTTAAGGAAATCAACTTGCCAATGAGGCAGCCAAGGAGGCGGTTCTTCAAACCAAAGACTCTGGTTTTCCACTCCCCCCCATTTAAGCCCCTGCAGTAGTTACACCAGTTTTCACCCTAACGGTGGCTCGTGTTGATGTTTGGTGGCACTGGGGGGGGGGGGCGACACGTGAAGCCTTAGCAGCCAGCTGGAGTTGTACCCGTGCTGTGGTCCAATTGGCTGTCCCTTTCACCCCAGCATATTGTCACCCTGAATCTTCTCTCAGTCAGGTCCAACACCAAGCTAAGAGGGAAATATCTGCTCCTGGTGGTTCGTCTGATCCTCACGAGGAGTCCCTCATGAATTCAAAGCTAGAAACCCGATCGCAGTAGGATTTTGATCAGTCCTATTCTGGTGATCTATTCTTAATAAAAAATGTCGATTGAAGAAATTACATTTATTACAATCAACAACAATTTATTAACTGTACTAGAGATGCTATAAAAGGAATGGCTGAACAAGTAGATGCTTCCAGCTGGCTGACAAGGGAAAATAGATTAGCTCTAGACATGATCCTAGCTCAAAAGAATGGTGTATGTGTCATGATGGGAAAATAATGTTGTACTTTTATTCTCAATAATACGGACCCAGATGGAACTGTGACCAAAGCTCTACAAGGATTAACAACCCTAGCAAATGAACTCGCTGAAAATTCAGGAATAGATGATCCCTTCACTAATCTGATGGAACAGTGGTTGGGTAAATGAAAGGGAATAATGACATTTGTCCCAGCCTCCCTTATCATTGTTATTGGAGTGATGATTTTGATAGGATGCTGTATAATCCCCTGCAGATGAGAATTAGTTCAAAGGCCTATAGAGACAGCCATCACCAAACAGCCCCCGTACACTGATAACCTCTTTCTACTTACAGACCCAGATCACAGAAGTCAGCTCATGTTGACAGAATTCGAAGAAAAGAAGTATATAGTAAAAGAAGGGGAAAGTGTAAGAAAGGAAAGCAATCTTTATCGAATTTCAAGATCACATAGAAACTGGCAGGCTTCCATTTTGTAATGGTAGCTTAAGTATCCGTTTTGTAACTTTTGTACACTGAGTCCCTATGTTTCCCTCCCAGATGTGCTGGTTTTGGGTTTGTCCCTATTGAAAAATCTGCCCAGAGCTGGGCTTGGAGGCTCACGCTTGTAATCTCAGTACTTGGGAGGCTGGGAACGGAGGATCTGGGTTCACAGCCAGCCTCAGCTACTTAGTGAGGCCCTGTTTCAAAATAAAGAATAAAAAATAGGACTGGGGGTGTAGCCCGGAGGTAGAATGCCCCGGGTTCAATCCCCGGTACCGAAAAAAAAAATCAATCTTCCCAGTGGGAATTAGCCAACCGGATTAGATTGTGCAGCCATATCCCAGCCAATGCGGAGCGGCACAGTGACCTGTGTGCTGGGGGATCAAAGACTGCACGGACTAACCGCACAGTGCGCTTGCTCTGTCTTACGGTGGCTTTCGCACCTTTCTGCACAGAAGTAAATTGCCTTGCCCAGTTACTTTTGGTTTCATGAGTTTTTGTTTGCGGCTTCCCTAAAATCCGCTTCTAACACCAGTACTTGGGAGGCTGAGACAGGAGGATCGCAGGATCGATCCCAGTCTCAAGTTACTTAGTGAGAGTCTCAGCAACCCAGCGAGACCCTGTTTCAAAACAGAAAATATAAAATGGCTGAGGGTGTAGCTTGGAAGTGGTAACACAATAAGTTACAATATGTTGTTACGACAATCTGTTAACTATCCTGCCAATGTCCTGGTTTAATTTTTTTCAAGGCCAACTTCTCTGTTTTAGGGCCAGGTTTGAGGTCATTCTGAGTAACAAGATGGAGTCACTCTAGCTAACAAGTTACTCTGGCTAACAAGCTCTAACTACAACTACACATCATCACAAAACAATAGACTTTTATGTGTGTTGGGGAGGAAAAGACCAAAAGCCACTGTTGCCCTGAGAGGGAAGCAGCGAATCAACATTGCAGGTAATGGGAAATAAACCTACTCCAAGAGAAGCAGCAGGAACACACACAGGGCACACACAGGGCCCGCGGCCCCATCCCAGGTAGACGCAGCTGAACTGAAACCATCACACAGCAAATGCGCAGGCGCTCAGTGCCCAAGACGGGGTCACAGTCAGAACGGCAAGGCTCACCCCCTCCACTGCGCTGGTATCCAGTACCAGGATAACATGGTTTCAACCAGAATTAAAGAAGAATATGGCTGGAATTGGGAGAGAAGAGGAATAGAAAGTACAGAGATCCCCTCTGAGGCACAGGACAAAGGGAAACTCAGACGCTCAAGGTCACGCACGGGGACTTTCTTCTGGAAAACAAACTCCACATTAAACCTCAGACGTCCTCCCAGGAAGAATCCACAGCAACAACAAATCAGAACCCACCCAACTCTTAATGGTTAACTCCAACCCCATCCCCGCATTAAGCACTAAGGAGGAGGAACGTGTGCTCATTTCAAGGTCAGAACTACTTACTGAACTCAGGGTCTGCTGTCCTAGACACCATGTCTCTGAAAGGACCTGCAGTTTGGCCCTAAGGAGGGTCAAACACCAGTAACTCTGTTGGTTGCATGATCTACTTGTAAACTCCGGACGCCCAGGAGCAGGCTCAGACCCTCAGCAATCCAACAACAGAGGACTTGTTATAGGAGGGGAAGATGAAGTTAAGAAGGTCCTTTAAATCAGGCTCGGTGGTGCAAGCCTATAATCCCAGTACTTGGAGGTTAGAGACAGGAGGAATCCAGGTTCAAGGCCAGCCATACCAACTTAGTGAGACCCTCAGCAACTTAGCGAGACCCTGTTGCAAAATAAAAGGACTGGAGTGTAGCTTGGCGGTATAATACCCCTGGATTTAACTTCCAGTACCCCCCCAAAAATGTCAGATGTCCATTATCCGAATTAAGCATACCAGCAGCCCTGTGGCCAAAGTAGGAAGGTCACAGGTATTAAAACAGACTCTGATGCCCTTTGAAATAAAGAATGACTTCCTGATAACTTGTTTTTCTCCATCTGTAGTTCCTTGTACTGAGACTAAAAGGCTGAATGAATGGCCCCCTGTGGGCTTGATGGGTGCCAGGGAACCTGAGACACAGCCCAACTAGATCCACACACAAATATTTCCTGCCTTCTGTCCCCTCAGCCTTCTCTTCTCTTACAAAGGCTTTCCTTACCTGGAGCTCCCTGAAAATGGAGATTTAAGACAAAAGCATCTCCTTCCTTCAAAGATGCCTTTGAATAAATATTTTTCTGGCTAACCTGACTCCTACATTTTTTTTTTTAATACTAGGGAATTGAGCCCAGGGACATTCTACCTCTGAGCTACCCCCCTAGCCTTTTTTAAATTTTGAAACAATGTCTGCTAAGTTGCTGAGCCTGGCCTCGAACCTGCAATCCTCCTGTCACAGCCTCCCAAGTACTAGGATGACAGGATTATAGGCATGCACCAGCAGTCCTGGCTCTCCTAAGCTTTTTGATGGAGTGATGAGTCATGAAGCCATTCTACCTAATAACAGCACAGCTGAACAGCTGTGTACTGAGGGTGACTCATGAACCTCAGGTTCACAGTAAGAAAACAGTCCAGAGGGAAAAGTGCTATTCTCTTTGAGGAAGCTGGATCTCCCTGTAGTCAACGTCTCAGGATTCTATACATCTTGGACATCACTGGTGTGTGCAAGAAATGGTCAAGACCATCATCTGCCAGTACCAGCAGAGTGGCTGGAACAGCCGAGAACTTTAGAGAGCTCCTAAAGGCCGCCTAGAAAATCCAGCATAGATAGGAAGGTGGATGCACGGGAAAAAAGAGGCACGGTCCCTCCAAATCCATTGCTAAGCAGCCTGGCTAGAGGACTGTCATGTTCTGTGGAAACGCCTACATTTATAGCTTAGTGAAAACAGAGATCAGCAGATAATGGACAAGTTCCAACACAGGGCCTTGTACTGACAAATCACATGCTAGATAGACTCACTGGCCACGGGAGCCAGAGTGTCCAGAGAATGACATTTCCATATGAAGGGCAACAAAGACAGGAAAAGCTCAGAGAGCCAGAACTTCCCCGTCTCAGCCCTCTTACAACGCAACGGACAATGGTTTCATCCCTGTGCCAAGTTCCCTGGGAATTTTCCAGATATTTCTACAGACATGGCCAGCCTGTTCCTCCACATGTTTTCTAGTAATATAATAATAATAATAATAATAATAATAATAATAAAATAGTGCAGCAGGGCATGGTGGCACACACCTGTAATTCCAGTACCTGGGGGGCTGAGACAGGATGATCGCAGGTTCCAGGCCAGCACACAGTAACTTAGTGAGACCCTGTTTAAAAATAAAAAAATAAAAAGGGTTGGGGGTATAGCTCAGAAGTATAATGCCTCTGGGTTCAATTCCTCAGTACCCAAAAAACAAGAAAAAAAAAGGTTGTAGATTTTGTCCAGCAGATGGCACCATTAATCAAAGGTGTTCTTCGAAAGAAGTTAGCAAATTGTTTCCTACCTTGTCTCTGGTTTTCTGAGACACTGAAAGCAACTGCTGACACCAATAGCCAACTTACCTACTGTTGCATTCTGATATGGAAGAAAAAAATGCAACGAATAGACACCATATAGGAGGTTTATGGAATGAGAGAAATACATTTAATTTTTGCCTGTTTTTAAAACCCTGGCATGAGCAGAGGCAAGCTAATATGAAGGAAGAGCATAAAATCGTAACCTAACTTCTCTTCAGGCCTTGGTGAGACACCATGATCCCCGATCCCAAAAATAAAAGGAGGGGGGCTGCATGTCTTAGAGATTGGGGTGGGAAGAGAGGAGGAGGTTTCAGGTCCCTGCAGCCAGGCAAGCTGCCTCTTGATATTGCTGAAAAAGAACCTATAAAAGAAAACTCAGAAGCTGTGAAAATTGTATCATATTAAGATTCCCCAGAGAGTGCATGAAAAGCAATGGCAGCTCAGCGGTACGCCAGCGCAGTTTTCGTTCTCCTTCTTCACAGGGCTTTATAGACCTACTCCATGGTGCTGGACAGGGCCAACGTTGCCATGTCAGTGACACACTGAACGCTGACCAGCACATTCCAGTAGCATTCATTACTAACCAGCACAATGGCTGAACCTACCATTCCTTCCAAAGGTGGAAAAGTCTGGGTAAAAAATAAACCACAAATGGAGACATTTAGCTGGGAGTAAAGGAATTAATACGTATGCCCTGCAACAAGGGAATCCAATGTTATCTTAGTAACTTGAGAGAGGCCCAGAGAAAAATAATATATACAATATTATCTCCTTGCACAGCAAAGTTATTCCAGATGCCACCCCTGCCTTGGAGTCTGACCGGGTCTGGTGACAGCCTGCAAACATGCCGGGCTTGGCCTTGGGAGACACTCTGGTCATGCCTTATGATGACGAACTAGATCTGCTGGCAGGGGCTGAATGGCTCTCTAGGAAGGCGTTATTACACTTGGGACCTGCATCAAATTCAAGTCCCTTCTGACCACATGGCAGAAAGCTGGTGAGCTCAGGAACCTTGGGCCAGTACAGATATAAATTCAGATCCAAGGTTGACACAGAGAATAAAGAATTTGCAAGATAAGTCACTGAATAATAGCATCCTGTTCCCTGTATTTCTGGTATTGTTGAAAACATTTCTAATTCTTCTGGGGCTATGAGCAGGACAACTGTATTTAAACCCCAGTAGTCTATTGTTAGTCTCTCTGAGACATCTGCCTTTTTTTTTTTACAGGACAAACAGGGCTTATTAATACCAGCCCCCCAGTTTGTAGCATGGCATTAATTAAAGTGGCAATCTCTTTTTGATAGCCAAGTAGCTGACACAGTTGTCCCACAGATAATTGGTTCCAGAATCCCGTGAGGAAACCAAAATGCATCATCACTCAACTCCCTTCTATAAAATGGCATAATAGTTTCATATATCCTCGCATGCCCCTCCCCCTGTACACTTTAAAAAATCATCTCTAGAGCCAGGCGTGGTGGCACACGCTTGTAATCCCAGTACTTGGGAGGCAGAGACTGGAGGATCCGGGTTCGCGGCCAGCCTCAGCTACTTAGTGAGGCCCTCCACAACTTTGTGAGACCTGGTTTCAAAATAAAAGTATAAAAAATAGGGCCGGGGATGTAGCTCAGAGGTAGAATGTCCCTGGGTTCAATCCCCGTACCACACACACACAAAAAAATCATCTCTAGGTTACCTGTAATACTCACTACAATGTAAATGCTGTATAAATAGTTGTTATGTTTATGATGTAGGGAATAATGACAAGAAAAAGATGTCTGTACATGTTCAGTACAGATGCAACCATCTTGTCCCTAACTACACAGTGCACATCAACAAAAACGTAACATTTTTATCCACAATTGGTGAAGTCCATAGATAAGGAGCCCAGGGAAATGGAAGACCATCTGTATTGTTTTAAATTAACCACATGTGCATGCTTGGGAAATTTTAGTGGTCCCCATACAGCATTTCTAATTAAGAATAGCCTGGGGGTAGACTTTCACACCTTCTGATTTATAGTCATGCAGGGAGCATCTCCAATCTGACGCACTATATCCATCTGCATTTAGGTAAAGGAAGCTCAACTACCTCACATAAAGTCTAGCCTAATTTCCATCCAATCTTGCACCTTAACCCCATCAACCATTGCATCTCTGTAGCCTCCCCATAAAATGTTTGTCCTTATAAGACCAACAACAAGCTGGGCGTGGTGGTGCCTACTGTAATCCTAGTGCTTGAGAGGATAAGAGGATTGTAATTCAAGGCTAGCCTCAGCAACTTAACAAGACCCTCAGCAACTTAGTGAGACCTGTTTCAAAATAAAAAAAATAAAATAAAGCTGGAGTGCAGCTTGTAAGTAGAATGCCTCTGGGTTCAACCTCCAGTACAAAAAAATAACAAAACAAAAAAAGGCTTCAGCAACAGGTTTCAGAATCACAGTGATCTCATGACAGGGAGTCCCAGGAAAGTCCCCACCTACTTCCATTTTACCCACACACATTCATATGACCTCAAGTCCTCAGCCAGGGTTGGACCAAAAGACCCTCCCCCTCATCATTCTCTACCTCCATCCATCTGCTTAACCATTGCTCGAGGGGTCTGCACAGGATTCCTCATTGTAATCGTAGCCTTCCCACTTTTTAATTGTCTCCAAACTGGATTAAGGGACACAGGCCTTTATGCAGGCCTGTAATATTGGGAGCCCAGTAGGTAATTCCATTGGCCCACCGACCTCTGATAACACCGCACCAACACCTTTATTTCCACACCATCAATGTCCTTCACCCCCCCCCCCGTTTTGCCGTACCATCTAAAGACATCCGCACTGCTAGAACGAGTCCTTAAGCTCTGTGTGTCTCCCATTTATTGTTAGTTTCCTTAATTGACTCAGCAATTAAGGCAATTAGACCCATAGTTAGAACCGTAATTCTCCGGTAGAGTTAGACCCATGCTGGAGAACGAAGACAGCGTGTCCAAGAAAGCTTCTCAGAGGGTTTGATTTTGCAGCAGTGAGATGGCATCAAAGGCTGGGCCTTAATCACAGCATTCACCATGACTCGGGTAAGGGAAGACTCGCATTTGTATGGCTTGCATATGAAACTTTTCAGCCTTTTCCTTTTTTTCTTTTTCTTTTTTCCATGGGAACTCTACTCAATTTTTCTATAAATAAACCCAAAATTTCTAAAAAAAACCAAAAAAGACTTAATTAAAACAAAAAACTGTTTTCTATATAGATCATACTCAAGTCTGACTTAAGACATGAGGACACAGCACAGCAATTACGGGGATGCTTGTTAATCACCTACTGGCTCTCCACCACCTGTCCTGGTAGAGATGGAAGGAGGGACTTACATAAATTTACATCCTGTTTGGGGGCTAATAGTGGGAAGGCAGAAAGTTTTTGTCTGCTTCTTCTCAGTTGCCTTCAGATCAAAATAACACTTTTAACATGGTTTAAGGTGGCATCTTTCGTTGCTTTATCTTCCCTTTTTTAATGAATCTTGTCATTGTCTTCTTATTCCTTTCAACACATTCAGGATATAACATATTATCTTCTACTCCTAAGGGTGGGAAAACACAGGCTGGTATCAGGAACAGAGAAATCATCCTCCTGGGCGTGTGAGGGACCCAGGTCGCCCCTGCGTGGAACTGCAAGTGGACCCAGCCTGGTGACACCAGAGGCTTGCAGCAAAAAAGGCTTCTGCAAAAGTAGGCATGCAACATGAATTCACGAACTTGGGCTGAATGGCCCTGGCAGCAATTCTTGCCCAAGATGCAGCACGGACTTCTGAGATGATCACTTCTACAACGTTGCTCTCTTCGTCTTTTGCTCTCTTGTCTACCGCCTTGTGGTTCTTGGAACAGGACTGCAGTTTGGCCTCCCGTGGTGTCTCGGGAATGTCATAGTTCTGATCAGGGTAGGCGTGCCTCTGGAGCCTCAAATAGACCTCTATTTTCTGGCCATCGGTACTCAACTTAAACTACTGGCACCAGTTCTGCAAAGTGTCCCGGGAAACCTTATTAATCGGAGGCAAAACGGCCGGCAAGGGAAGGTTTGACACTTTACAATCAGGTCTGGGGCGACCTCGGAATTGTTCATTCGCGCGCGGAATGTGAACTGTTGAAGATTCACCCTTTTCCATTAGTTTTAGGTTCCTCTGTGACTGGGACCAGTGTTAAAATCACATTGTCTTCATCTAATTCCTCTTCAGAGAAATTCCCTGAGTACAGTCCAGATCTTAGCTATTCCTCTCCAGCCCAAGGGTGAATGGGCCCTACTCCGGCCCTATTGTAAGGCTTTGACTGAGCAGCAGCCAGGCTCCGCCCCTTCCCCTATTTAAATGTCTTCAATGGCTTCCCTCCACTTTTTCAAAGTGCTCCCCCATTCCCTCTCATCAACCTAAAATAAAAAGCTGACATTGTTTGTGAAACATTATTCCAGTCTTGAAGTTAAGTGGGGGCTTAAGGCAGCTCTGACTCGCCCTTAATCACTGGCCAGTCCTTTTCTTTTTTTAAAATGTGCTTTTATTGGTGCATTATAGTCTCACATCATAATGAAAATCTTGTTGACAGTAACGTACATGCACACAGCCCTTGGTGCCCCCCACTTCCCCATTCCCCCCCCTTCCCAATATAGAGTACTGAGATTAATGTTGGTATAGTCATATGTACACATGGTCGATGCTAGTAATTCCATTAATGCACCTCACTTTTCCCCTCCCCTTCCCCTAGACCGCCTCCCTGGTGCCACTGAGGCTTCTCCTCCATTGTCTGGAGTCCCTCTTGTATCCCAACTACTCCCTAGCTTGCACATATTAGAGAAACATATGACCCTTCTCTTTCTGTGACTGGCTGATCTCACTTAACATAATGTTCTCCAGGTCCTTCCATTTTCTTGCAAAAGACAAAATTTTGTTCTTCCTTATTGCTGAGTAGAATTCCATTGTATGTATTTCCCATAGGAGATTTCTTAGAAAACTGGGAATGAATCTACCACATGATCCAGCTATACCACTCCTGGGTATCATTCCAAAGGGATTGAAACCAGAGCACTACAGTAATATATGCATTCCCATGTTCAGAGCAGCACAATGCACAACAGCCAAAGTATGGAACCAACCCAGTGTCCAGCCTTTTCATGTAAGGGTATTCCACTTGGCATTTACAAAGGCAGTGGCGCTGTCCATCTTCTCAGGGTGAACACTTTACATAAAGTGTGCCTTTTTTTTTTTTTTTTGCGGTACCGGGGATTGAACGCCGGGGCGTTCTACCTCCACGCTATGCCCCTGGCCCTATTTTTTATACTTTATTTTGAAACCGGATCTCACGAAGTTGCGGAGGGCCTCACTAAGGAGATAGAGTGAGAGAGAGAGAGAGAAAGAGAGAGATAGGGAGAGAGATCGAGAGAGCTGAGGCTGGCCGCAAACCCGGATCCTCCGGTCTCCGCCTCCCAAAGTACTGGGATTACAAGCGTGCACCACCACGCCCGGCTTTAAAGTGTGCCTTACGATAGCTGATTGTTCCCTCGGGAATAACCATCTTCTATGTGTCTGGATCATGTCTAGACATCTGTGACTAGTTAACAGCGAGCTGTGCTTCCTGTATTGACCCAAACATGTTCTTCAATTACAGCATTTAAATCAAGGATACTGTCCCTAACTAGTCACTTCCACAATCCATTTTATTGAAAATTCTTTAGAAATCTGTTGAGATAGCCGGGCATGGTGGCGCACGCTTGTAATCCCAGTACTTGGGAGGTTGAGACCGGAGGATCTGGGTTCGTGGCCAGCCTCAGCTACTTAGTGAGGCCCTCCACAACTTAGTGAGACCCTGTTTCAAAATAAAGAATAAAAAATAGTGCTGGGGGTGAAGCCCGGAGGTAGAATACCCCTGGGTTCAATCGCCGGTACTGCCAAAAAAAAAAAAAAAAAAGAAATCTGTTGAGACCAGCCAGACGCGGTGGTGCATACATGTAATCCTTGTGCTTGGGAGGCTGAGACAGGAAGATTGCAGGTTCTAGGCCAGCCTCAGAAATTTAGCAAGGCCCTGAGAAACTTAGTGAGACCCTGTTTCAAAGTAAAAAAAAAAATAAAGCCGGGCATGGTGGAACACGCTTTAAATCCCAGTACTTGGGAGGCTGAGACAGGAGGATCACAGTTTTGCAGCCAACCTTAACAACTTAATGAGGCCCTCAGCAACTTAGTGAGACCCTGTTTCAAAATAAAAAAATAAAATAGGGCTGGGGGTGTAGCTCAGAGGTAGAATGCCCCTGAGTTCAATCTCTAGTACCACAAGCACACACAAAAAGAAGAAGTAAAAATATAAAACAGGGCTGGCGGTATAGCTCAGAGGCAGAACATCCCACAAAAAAAGGGAAACAAATATTTTTTTAGACCAATTCAAAAAATGATGCAACTCTGTGATGGTAGGCCATCTAGTTTCAAGTTTCTTGGTTTTGATCTTCCCCACAGAGACTGCCTTCTTGTTCACCAGAGGGCTCAGAAATGCCTCCTGTTGTCACAGCACGATTTTTCCTTTGTAGGTGTCTCTGAGGCCCAACCATCTGAAATCTGAGTTTTGGGGCTAGACTGACTGAATCTCGGTCCGACGTCAGGATCAGATCCAGCACTTCCTTTGACTTTCACTTTAGCTGTTACAGAGAGAAAGATCAAGGATTGTAGATGTTTTTATTATTGTTCGCTTCCTTGCGTATCTGATGAGCCACCTTCTCCAGGCTCAGATCTGTCACCATTTCTAACTTCCACAGGTAATTTTTTCCTTTAACCCTGGTCTTAGCACAGCCACAGTTTCACAGTAGGAGGGACTAGGCAGCCATCCAAGGATCAAAGGTTAGTCATCCTCCACCCCGCTTCCTTTCTCTTCTCAAACCACATGTTTCCAAGAGCCAGGACCACTCAGGCAAATCCCACTCCTGACAATAGTTATGAACCATCTTGACTTGCAACACTTTGTGTGTGTGTTTGTGTGTGTGTGTGTGTTTCTGTGTGTGTGTTTGTATGTGTGTGTGTTTGTGTGTGTGTTTGTGTGTGTTTGTGTGTGTGTGTGTTTGTGTGTGTGTGTGTGTGTGTGTGTGTGTGTGTGTGTTTGTGTGTGCCTTTGGCACTAGGGATTGAACCCAGGGGTGTTCTACGCTGAACTACACACCCAGTCCTTTTTTATTTCTTATTTTGAAACAGGGTCTCACTAAGTTGCAGAGGGCCTCACTAAGTAGCTGAGGCTGGCCGCAAACCCTCCATCCTTGATCCTCCTGCCTTAGCCTCCCAAGTCCTGATATTATAGGCGTGCACTACCATGCCTGGCTTGCAAAACTTTTGATACCTAACGTGGATTATTTTCCATACCAATGACCAACTCTCCAACTCTTTGGACATCTACCAGAGATCCAATGACCCCAATAAATTCTAACCCTAACTACCTAGAGTTAGTGTCAAGCTCCACATCTTAAGGATCTTGGGGGACTGGCGCCACGAATCTATGCTCACCTCAGATGCAGATGCAAGCCCCAGAGCCCCGTATTTCTAACCAATTGGCTCTAAATTGGGTGCGGCCATGATCTCCTCCTGACTTTGATAATTTGCTAGGATAACTCACATAACTTGGAGAAAAAACAGTTTACTACTATTATGAGTTTATTATAAAGGATATTATAAAATAATGCAAATGAAAAACCAGAGGAACCAAGGTCAGGAAGGTCCCAGGCACAGCAGCTCCTGTCTCTGTGACATTGGTTAGTACAATCTTCCTGGCACAAAAGCGTGTTCACCAATCCAGTAGCTCTCTGAACCCCATTGTTAAGGATTTTTGTGGAGGACCCATTATGTTAACGTGATTGATTAAAACATGGCTAAGCCGGGCGTGGTGGCGCACACTTGTACTCCCAGTACTTGGGAGGCTGAGACAGGAGGATCCTGGTTCATGGCCAGCCTCAGCTACTCCCTGTTTCAAAAAAAGAATAAAGTATGGCTCCAGCCCCTCTCCCCTCCTTGGAGGATGGGGGCAGGGCTGAAAGCTCCAACCCTCCCATTGCATGGTAGTTTCCTTTGGCAAAGGGTCCCTGGCCTGATGCTTTCTAGGGGCACAGGAGAGCCAGACTATTAGTATATTTAGCATATATTCAGGTTAGGCTAAGCAGCTCACTGTGAGCAGCAAATTATGTTCTTCTTCTGCCCATCATAAGGTCATTCTAAGTGTTTTAGAAACTAGTATGTCGAAAATCAGGGTCAAAGGCCAAATATAAGAAAATGTTCTCTCATCATTCAGGAAATCAAAAGGAGTTTAGGAGCTCCGGGCAAGAACGGGGAGGAGGGACAGTTGTCTTTCTTATTTGATCACAGTAACATGGGATGCTTAGAAGAGACGAAGCGAACAACATCTCAGGTGTGAATTGAGGAGATAGAAATAACACTGCAATAGCATCAGGCCCGCTTTAAACAACTCACAATCTGGGGCCACGACCTCAAATAAAAGCTTCCAGCCGGGCATGGTGGCGCACGCTTGTAATCCCAGTTCTTGGGAGGCTGAGACCGGAGGATTGCAGGTTCAAGACCAGCCTCTGCTACTTAGTGAGGCCCTCCACAACTTAGTGAGACCTTGTTTCAAAATAAAGAATAAAAAATAGGGCTGGGGGTGTAGCTCGGACCTAGACTGCCTCTGGGTTCAATCCCTGGTACCGCAAAAATAAATTAATAAATAAATAATAAAAGAAAATAAAAATAAAAGCTTCCACTTCCACAGCACTTACTGTGTTTAAGCATGATTCTAAGTGCTCGAAAATATATACTTGGATCTCACAAAAAATGAGTAAATAGACACTATCATATTCTCCTTTTTTTGTGTGTGTGGTACTGAGAATGGAACCCAGGGGCATTCTACGTCCGAGCTACACCCCCAGCCCTATTTTATTTTTTATTTTGCAACAGGGTCTCACTAAGTTGCGGAGAGCCTCACAAGTAGCTGAGGCTGGCTGCAAACACAGATCCTCCGGTCTTAGCTTCCCAAGTACTGGGATTACAAGCGTGCACCACCATGCCGGGCTTCATGTTCTCCTTGTAAAGAAGATGAAGACAAGTGCTCTGGACAATTTGAGTAAAATTTTAAAGATTTTACATCTAATGAGTGACATAGCTGAAATTTAAACCCAGGCAGCCTGTTTTCAGAGTCCAGGTTCAACTACTCGGTTATATTGCTCCTGAGTGCCAAATAACAATGTCAGTAGAGTAAAGATGAGAGTTTTGGATGATGAACTTGGGAGACATTCAAAATCAGTATTGCCATTTTCTATTTAAACCCCTCTGAGTGACAAAAATCCCCAAATTAGAAACAAAATACTCTGGGTATCCCCAGTGTACAAAATTACTTACACGGCATTGTATGAACTTTATCATGTGTATTTGTGTACACACACACACACACACACACACACACACACACACACACATCTTAGCCCACAAATTTTAACAATAGCAGCCATTAGAGATTATTCTGGTTTATAGAAGAGTCACCTGAGGTTCAGTGACAGTTTCTTTATCTAGATGAAAGTTTATCTGTGAAATATATATCTCATCTACAGAAAATTTCATGTGAGAAACCAGGTTCAGTGGCACACACCTGTAATGGGAACTCAGGAGGCTGATGCAGGAGGATCTCAAGTTCAAGGTCACTCTCAGCAACTTAAGGAGATTCTGTTTTAAAATAAGAAATAAAAAGGGCTGGGGGTATGTCTCAGTGGTAGAACAACCCTGGGTTGAATCGCCCTAGTACTGCCAAAAAAAAAAAAAACTCATGTGGAAAATACACTAGTACTAGAAGAAATAAATTCTACAACCCCTGGAAAATTTATACGTCCCATCATTTTGATAGTGATAACAAATGAATAATCATGCTTTCTTTTCAGTTCTGCCTTCCAGAAAGCTCAAACTCAGTATTTCATAATCACAAATTTACTTAGCTTAATGGCAATAAATTTAGCTGTCTCTCTTTCTTTGGTTCTGATAACAAATGAATATTTCTCTAACCATATATGTCTTCTTTTCAAATCAACTCAAAACATTTAAAATAAATTTGGTTAGAAATAAATATGCCCCGGTGCTCTCCTAGTGGAGTGGAGCGGACAGCGTAGCTCCGAGGATGGACTTCCGCATCAGGTGATGGGGACCATGCCCTCCGTGGTTTAGACGTCAGTTCCTACCTTAACTAACAGCTTCCTGTGAGCACTCCCCAGCATTCATGAGGGCAGATTTCCAGATTTCTGTTGACATGCACCTCATGCCATCTGCCCATCTGAGTCATGCACGTGCCCTGTCTTGTTCGGGTGTGGATCTTAGTCCTGGTTTGGTATGGAGAGGGGCCTCTTCCTTGAGCATTTTGTCCTAGCCTTAGGACATCCATTTGTTGTACCTATATCCTTTACTTCCTTTTAATCCATCCTTTCTTACTCAAATCCTCTATTGACAATTTTGTATTAATATTTTCCAGTTCAAATTGTTATGTGACTTCAATTTCCTGATTAGACTCTGATTAATAGAGGAATGCAGTTAATTCAACTGCAATTTGATCCATTTTTTCTCACTCTGTGTTCCCCCAATTCATCACTCTTTACGCTTATTGAATAATGGAATAATGCTTATAGACAGAATCCTATGTGTAATACCGATAAGTATAACGTGAAAAGCAGAGGTGCTTTGATTCAGGGTGGATGAATGGGAAGCTCCTCTCCCCCTGGGAACCTTTCTCTGGAACACAGATGTTCTCAGGGAAGAGCTTGATAAATGGAGGTCTCTACCAGATACATATAGTGAGGTGAAGACTCTTCCTCAAACTTCACAAATTACATCGACATATTCATCATAGCCAGTGTATCTTGGATGGGTATCAACTTCCTATTTTATTTGAGAAATAAAATAATGCCTTTTAAAACTGATCCAGTTATCCAACTCAAGCAATGAGATGGACTGATGGGACTTGGGAATGGAATGACCTACTCAACAAGGGAGTCGACACACAACGAGGAGAGATAACCAGATGGGATGTGCATGGGCGTAGATTTCTAACCTAGGTTCTTGAGGTTGAGAAAAACACACTTCTTTTTTCATTTCTTGTTTTACAGACTGAAGAAACTACAATTGTCCCTCGGGAGAGTCCAAGAGGAAAAAATACTGACAGAGGGGTAGCTTCTTCTTTCAAAGAGAACAATTTCCTCCATAGCAGACCTACTTTCTCAAGGGCCCTCAGCCTGCAAAGTCTTCATCCCAAATCTGCCCATTAGCTTAATGTCATCCAGCCTTTCAGTGCAGAGAACGATCGAATCTGAACTGCCCTGTAGACGTCTATCTAATTTTACAGAGTTCACAGAAGAGGATCGAACCCTGCCGAGCCTCGTTGGTGTTCTGAAATAATGTTGAATACAACCAGCTAGTTAGCTTTAAATGTATTTGCTTTCCTGACATCAACATGAAATGTGATGTCATGGGTTTCATCATGGGTCTGGGAGGGCTGATGATTTGCTGAACTTACAGTACAGGTTCAGTTCTGGGAGAATTTCATGGAAGGAGGCTACAAAAAATGAATAAAGAGTGACACCAAAATAAGACAGCTTTATACCAGGCCTTCCATGGAACTGGAAATGAGACATAAGTGCATGTCATTTGTGTGTTAGCAGCATTATTGTTTATGTAAGATTCAGAAAACAGACAAATAGAAAAAATAAAACACCTTTCTTCTGTTCTCCATTATTTAGAGAGCTATCAGAGAGCTGATATAATTTCCAGACTACCTATTGATAATTGACAATTTGAAAGGAGAAGGATGCACTTTTGTGATTACAGGTGACATTAAAACAGGTGAGCTTTAGATGGATGAACACAGACGTCTACAATGTTAGGTGAGTGTGTGAGTTAAAAACATGATTCAACAGAGTGACACACCCACACAAGTCAGGGAGAGAGGCGTGTGGCAAACTGCAGAGCACGTGTCCTGTACAGAGCATTACACACTCACTGTGTCTTGGCCTCTATTCAGAGTATGGTGAAGTGAGTCACAGATGGGGCCCAGGAGTGTGTAGGTTTAAAAATGAAAGTGCTTCTAATGCATCCAGATTTAGCAATCACTGTCTTTTCCCACCCCCACCCTCAGACCCTATACCTTGTTTCTAGGATGGATTTTAGTCCTGAAAATGACAGGTGGGCCAGCGTTTCAAGAAACTCAGCTTTTGTGGAGCTGCCCACCCGTAGCAAGTGCTGAGCAACCTTTTTCTCTGGCCTCTTGTTTGGTTCAGGGGTACAGGAAAGCTGTGCGAGGCAGCAGGGAGGGACGCCTCACATTCATTTTCGGGACTAGATCAGGACCATCCTGGGCCAGGTGATCGGAACTCTGACTTGTTTGGCTGTCGGATTGTCATGGGGAGACACGATAATTCCGTGGGTTCCATGATGAAAAGAATTTCAACACGTGCCAGTCAGAGAAACGGCAAAGGTTTAATTCAAGAAAGGGGGGAGACAGGTTCAGGGGAGGCATGGGCCATCTCAAGTGGGGAGAGCCAACGTGTGTCTGCGCGCGTCTGTCCAAGCAAGTGTGAGAGAGCATTAGCGGCTTTCTCAGTTCTTTTATAGAGCCCCCATGAGGAGGTGGGAGGGGTCGCACAGTGGAGGGCAGGACTTCCTCTTAATTTTCAGTTTCCCTGGCAACCGATGGGTGGTGACTGGCTGGTGTCTCACCTTTGTCCTCCTCATGGACCCTCTGTTTACACTAAGCCTCTCAGGGATCTCAGGTGGGGAGAGGGGCCATTGTGATTAAGGCTGTGGACTCATTGAGGCTTCTGCCCAAGATAGAACACACTCTATAGGGTGGAGTTAGAGATCACAAACTTTCCAAGATTTTAAAACTATATTTTCCTTCCCATTATCTCCTTTCTACCTAAAATTTTTATCTCTTCTATTCTACCTCATCAGTGAGAAGGACATCTGAGGTTGGCTTTTGACCTTGGCTCTGTACAAACACAAGGAATGGCCAGCCACATTTTTCTCAAGAACTACACTAAGGAATGGGGGATGAGATTCCAACAGCTCCCAGACTGTCAGTCACATCTGGTTCTTTCCACCCGATGATGAAAGAGTGTGCAGAGCGTGCTCTCCCTGTCCCTGTTGCCCCATGTCTTAGCTCTCATGCTACTTTCTAGAGCCAAGAAATACTGGCACTTCCCCCTTAGGACCAACCCAGATTCCCCAGGTAACTGTGAAGGCACATGACACCACTATTGTCTGTCTGATCCTAAATTTGGGCCTAGATTAGACTACCAAAATAGTGCTGGGGGTGTAGCTCGGAGGTAGAATGCCCCTGGGTTCAATCCCCAGTACCGCAAAAACAAAAATACAACAAAAAGAATTCTGATAAACCAGGGGTGGTGGTGCACACTTGTAATCCCAGTACTGGGAAGACTGAGACAGGAGGATCACAGGTTCACGGCCAGCCTCAGCTACTTAGTGAGGCCCTCGGCAACTTAGTGAGACCCTGTTTCAAAATAAAGAATAAAAAATAGGGCTGGGGGTGTAGCTCAGAGGTAGAATGCCCCTGGGTTCCATCCCCAGTACTGCAAAAAAAAAAAAAAACTTTAATATAAGACTAAAAGGAAAGAAACTGGACAGGGAAGACAGGTATCCCGTCTAAAGAGCTTGCATCAAAGCTCTGTGTTCTACGTGGCATCTCTTATTTATTTATATCCTGGCAACTGTCCCAACTCTGCCCTGTTCTCACCGGCCCCAGCACAGCCAGTGAGATGCGTAGGAGGGCGCGCCTGGACCATTACTACAGAGCTCCCTCACACAGACAGACGGGGAGGAAAGGGATGCAGGAGTCAGGCCAGAACCCACGGAATGAATCGATATTCATCACTAAAACCTGGAGAGAGTCCAGAAGCCCAAGGGTAGTGACTACAGTGCAATCTCTGATCCGCTCTCTAAATGACAGGAAAGAAGGCTGAAGAGCTGAGGTGGACGGGAAGTTAAGAAAAGCCACCGAGGACCGGCTAGCGTGCCCTCAAGAGTGAGAAAGAAATCTTGTATGCCAAGACTCATCAGGAGAAGAAAAAGAAGATACAAAGACGAGCAGGCCAGAATGAAGCTGGACCTAGGAAGACGAACCAGATACAGCCTTGTGCATGCATCTCCACTCTCAGAGAGAAGGACAAGCGCAGCCTCGCCACCGGAGCAGAAGTCCTTTTGGGGCATCTCTTGGGTCCACACACTCTTCTCTAAGAAGTGGCCAGCACCCAGCTCAAGGACTCTGCTGCTGCCCTGTCTGCCGCGTCTCGCTGCTCTCCCTGGAGGCCTACTGTCAGGGAGGGATGCCTGGCTGATCCCATCCCATGGACTCAAAGAGCATGCCGATCCCTCTGGCAGGAAGCTCCAGTGGACTCGACGACTGGGGTGCCTGTTCAAGGACACCAACTTTTTCTGAACTAATTTGTGTTTGTGTGTTCTGGGCATGGAAAACTCTAATTGGTCAACATCTTTTGTGTGCATAACCTTTAGGCAAGTAGCGGGGAGGCAGTACCATGCTCAATAGTTCCAAAGGAGCCAAATAGGTTTGGAGATTTTTCCCAAGGGAAACAGAATATTCTGGAAAGCTACTACCAAATAATTTGAGTATGTGATAAAAAGGGGAAAAGATGAATTGATATTTAATAAAAAGAATAATTAAAGAAATGGCTTCAAACACTAATATATATATATAAGTACTATGTAGTCGAGGGTTACTATTATCCTGTATCTACTGAGAAAGAAATAAAAAAATAACTAAAATCATAGAATATGGAACTTGGAGAAGAGCCATTTGCACACAGAGAATGCACGCTAAATGTTTTGCCAAAACTTTGACAAATTTCTTAGGTTTTGGGTAAGACACCACACATTTGGCCTCAAACTTACTTTCCCCTTTGGAAAAGAGGGAGATGTAACAAAATATGCCGACATTGCTGCAAGAGTCTCCCTCGTTCACGGAAGTGCCACCAGCCTAAGGTACCTGTCATCCGGACCATCTTGACTCCCTAGGATCCTTTACCACTCTTGCTCTGTATGAACCCACACCCTGGGTAGGTCAGTCACTTTTGTGTTATTGTAAAAAGATGGAACCGAGCCCAGCACAGCGGCATAAGCCTATACTCCCTGTACTTGGGAGGCTAAGACCAGAGGATCCCAGGTTCAAGGTCAGCTCAGCAACTTAGTGATGCTCTCAGCAATTTAATGACACCCTGTTTCAAAATAAAAAATAAAATAGGTCTAGGGGTGTAACCCAGAGGTAGGACAACCCTGGGTTCAATCTCCACTACTACTACTACCACACACACAACACGTAGGGAACCATCTGTGGTGTGTACCTGGGTCTGGATTAGAAGTGCAACTGTTCCAGATAAAGTAAGAAATTTTAATTCACGAGCCAGCAGTAAGAGTGCTTGCTTGCCAAGAAAAATGGACACAAGGCCACAAAGCAAAACTGCAGCCCTCAAGGAAGACCCTCTGCAGGCCCCATGCTCAGTGGAATATCAGCGCTGCCCTGGCCCTCCAAGACCCGCTGTGGCCCCGTCCTCAGTGGAATGGGAGCGCTCTCCTGGCCCTCTAAGACCCGCTGTGGCCCCGTCCTCAGTGGAATGGGAGCGCTCTCCTGGCCCTCCAAGACCCGCTGTGGCCCCGTCCTCAGTGGAACGGGAGCACTCTCCTGGCCCTCCAAGACCTGCTGTGGCCCCATTCTCAATGGAATGTGAGCACTCTCCTGACCCTTCAAGACCTGCTGTGGCCCCGTCCTCAGTGGAATGGGAGTGCTCTCCTGGCCCTCCAAGACCCACTGTGGCCCCGTCCTCAGTGGAATGGGAGTGCTCTCCTGGCCCTCCAAGACCCACTGTGGCCCCGTCCTCAGTGGAATGGGAGTGCTCTCCTGGCCCTTCAAGACCCTCTGTGGGCCTCGTGCTCAGTGGAACGTGAGCACTCTCCTGGCCCTTCAAGACCCGCTGTGGCCCCGTCCTCAGTGGAACGTGAGCACTCTCCTGGCCCTTCAAGGTACGCGTCAGTGCTCAAATTGGGAACACGAAGTTATTGATAAAACACCTTTGGGAGGGGTGAAGGCCTTCATGTGCAGGAATGTGTTGTGTATTCTGAAAATATGAAAACAATATAACTGAAATGGTAATATTACCTCCTCTGATATAAAACATACTTCTCAACAGGTGTGGTAGTGAACGCCTATAATCCCAGTACTTGGGAGGCTGAAACAGTAGGATCACAGGTTCCAGGCCAGCCTCAGAAACTTACCGAGGCCCCTCAACAACTTAGCAGGATCCTGTTTCAAAATAAAAAATAAAAAGAGCTGGGGGTATAGCTCAGACATAGAATGCCCCTGGGTTCAATCCCCAGTGTGTGTGTGTGTGTGTGTGTGTGTGTGTGTGTGTACTTTTCAGTAGCTGAGATACACTGTTTAACATGAAGAGGAAGATGGGGCGGACAAGCGCTTTAGCAGCATTGACCTATGCTTTTCTTGACATACACCACAGTTCTTTAATCTGGGAGCTTTACATGTTCATTCTGTCCAGCAGTATGTAGTCAGTAAGAGAACAGAGGCCTCTGTACATGAAAACGTAAGCAGTAATGAGTGTGGATGAAGGAAATCTAATCTACCACTCCATATTTTAAGGGCAGATTTGAATGCAAATTAACAAATAATAAATTAAATTTGAATGAAAATTAATAAATTCATTAACTGTTTTGTGGTACTGGGGATTGAACCCAGGGGCATTCTACCTCCAGGCTACACCCCCAGCCCTATTTTTTATTCTTTATTTAAAACAGGGTCTCACTAAGTTGAGAGGGCCTCACTAAGGAGCTAAGGCTGTGGCTGTGAACCCCGATCCTCCGGTCTCAGCCTCCGGCTTAATGATTTGCATAATAAGAGGAGAATGACCTTCCCAATGAGATTCATACTTTAGCTTCCAAGATGCTTCTGGATTAGTCAGCTTGTTACACTCCCACGCACTGCTTTTATATGTTATTATATTAATTTATTCACCTTTCGTTCTGAAGCTGCAATGACTCGCAAGAGGGGTTGGACTTTTCGGAGTTCTGAGTTTTTTGCTTGCCAACTACACTCTGGCCCCGCCCCTCCTATTCCCTAGAATAAATCTGAGTCGTCCCTTACTTACCACTTCAGTCTAGATCCTGAAGCGAAGAACTTAGGAGCGGTGAGCTAAGGGAATGCTTCCTAGTGAGCATCTTGCTTTTGCAGGGCGGGTGCTCTGAGACATTGCTGATAAGTTCTGAATACTGGATCAAGGTATCGCTGGAGCAGACGTGTTTAAGCTGCAGCACTAGAAGGGTTGCAGAGAGAACCGTGAGTATCTATCGTCTGCAGGTGAAGGAGAGACGCAGGACAAGCCTGTGAGTTTTTTCACAAATTTTCTGTCAGAGTAATCATTCTTGAAAGACTGGGTTGAATGAAGGAGCTTAGAGATCATTTAGGAAATAGTTTCAAAGCAACCAAATAGCAGTGTAATTTCAGAAGATACATAACCGGATGGGTGTTTGGGTGATTCAGTGATTAAGTTTGTGATCTGCCAGTTATTCAGTGTTTCTGGTTGTTATCATTATTATTTCTTTTTATTATGGTGGTACAGGGGATTGAACCGAGGGGCATTCTACCTCCAAGATACACTCCCAGCCCTTTTTATTTTTTATTTTGAAAAAGGGACTCGCTAAATTGCTGAGGGCCTGGCTAAGTTGCTGAGGCTCACCTTGAATAGTGATCCTCCTGTCTCAGACTCCCAAGTACTGGGATTACAGGCGTATGCCACTACGCATGGCTTCTCGTCATTATTTAGCATAATATATTTTGTGGGCTCTTTCAAGAAAGAGAAAATTGGGGGGATGGCAGGAAACAATAGATCAAAGAAAAATACGAGTCACTGGGGAAAACTAAGGGCAAGTGGAGAAGAAAATAATGTTGGTTCGATCCCAGTTATTTCTAAGAAGAGTCATATATTTTTGGCACCTGGGGAAATATATCAATAACTTAGTCTGGAGGCTGAGAAAAAACAGGGTTGAGAGGAATAAACCCTTTGCTTTGGAACACATTAGTCTTTAGAAGGAATGGACAAGTCTAACAATGCCGAACCAGAGACAATGTAAACAGGAACTAACACATTCATTTATTTATTCTAGAGATGTTGGTTTTAGCACTTTAGATTGACCTGACATAGATGCTGTTGCCCAGGGGGAAAGGAGAGAGGCAGAAGGCAGGACTCCCGGGTAACAGAAGCTAGAGAGAAATTTAGAAACAAAAGCTTAAATAATGCTATGTACCTATACCTATGTATCAATACCAATCTCAATAATGTGTACGGGGAAGGGAGGGAGGGGCGAGGGATACCAAGGAAAACACACCAAGACCCGTGCATGTGTGTTTCTATTACACTGAGCCTCGTTATGATGCATAATTACAATGCACGGATAAAAGTGTATTAAAAAAATAAACAAGAACGATAAAAAAAAATTAAGAATAGACCAAAAGAGAGCCTTGCCTAGGAGGGTTAAGAAGTGCTGCAAATCTGGTTTGTGACTTATTGGCCCCCTTTGTTCCTCCTTGCATACAAGCCTTTAGCTGGGTGACTTTGCAGTTCCTCTCAGTGGGAGTCAAGCATGGGGAATCGCCAGCCTCAGAGGAGGAAGCAGGAGGTGACCCCCAGCCAGCAGGGCGGGGAGTAGTGAGTGGCCCTCCTGTCCCTGTGCTGTCTCCAGCATAAGAACTTCTGGGGTCAGCTTGGACCCCAGGGAAACACTTTGAGGAGACAAACAGCAGGACTTGCAGCTTGAGGGACACCATCACAAGCGATATACAGATTCAGCGCAATCCCTATTAAAATACCAACACCATCCTTCACAGAGCTAAAAAATTTATAGCACAGAAAATTTTGGGATAATTTATACTACAGGTCTCTCTGTCTTTGTCTCTCCAGCTCTCTCTCTCTCTCTCTCTCTCTGTACACACATACACAGACATACATACATGTGCATACACAGACACACACACACAAACTGCTTGACTCCTGAAAAAAATCGTATTGGAGATAAGATATTACACTTATTTATTAAAACCTTCAACAGACAAAAATAGAGAGAACTCAATGCCCTGAAACCACTGTAAATGGCCAGCCCACTGCTTTCTGTTTGCTTATCAAGAGGTGACTTTGAAATATAGTCTGTCGCATAGCCACCCTTACCGTATCAAATGATATTACATGATTGCAGTTATCTTAACATGAAGCGATAGCCCAATACGTTTTTTGTTGTTGAATTTGAGAGCCACTTCCTATTTCTGCATTTGAAAAATTTGTGGCCAGTCCTCATGCAGTCAGTAGAGTTGAGTGCTTCAGTGATGAATCAGCCAGTGTCTCTGCTCTACCACATCTTAGATACGTTATTTTAAGGAAGCAACTCAACCAACTGTTACTTTAAGGAAGTTGCCTCATCTGGGAACTAAACATGATAGTAACTCCTATTTGATAACGTTGCTGTGAGCTTAAATAAAATTATAAAAGTGAAGATCTCAGATCTGAGTCTACCATCTAGTAAATATATATGTTAGATAGGATTCTTCCTATTACTATTATCCTTATTACAGCAACTTCATGTTCAAGTCAGTGAATTCTATTGTTATTTCATGCTCAAATCATTTAGAATTGGATCGGTGGCTGGGATTTATAATGATCAAAATTAATTAAAAATTTCAGTAGGTTGAGGTGATGGTGTGGAAACCCAATATCTTGGCTTTGCACACCACTGGTTTTCACTTCCCTTCCACAGAAGCCAACAGTCTGAAGAATTCCTTCCCTGTCCCCACCCACCTCCAGTTGCTCTTCAAACTGTAACGAGAAGGAATGATTTTTAGACAACTTTTGTCATTGTGAAGAAGTTGTGTGGCCCATCAAATCTCTGAAGAAGTTTGGTCATAATCTTTGTGTTCCCACTGTCTTCTCACTTTAGACCCCCTTCCCTTGCATGCTGAGATTCAACTCAGAGTGTGGAGAGATCCTGAATCCAGTGCGTTCACTACGGTCAATTTTTTATGACCCAAAAAGAGACATGGATAATGACACGATGCTGTCAAGTTCAGGAGATTCCCAACCTCAAGGTAAGAAGGACAAACATGGCAGGTTCTAGATGCTTCTTGCAAAACCAACAAATCCACAATGGCATTCTTGGAAAAGCAGGGTCTCCATGCTCTGAACCTCTTCTATCTGCAGCAATTTATTTTCAGTTATTGTTCCAAGATATTTTTAAACATATCCATACACTATAAATAAGAGATAACTGGTTTTTCTATTTATGTAAATTGATGCACAATAAATACACATTTAAAGTGCATACTTTGATGAGTTTTGAGATAGGATATAGACTCACAAAACCATCACACATTCAAGGTGATGAGCATATTCATCAATACCACGTGTCTCCACGTTGTTGTGGACACCAACAGTCCATTCCATTCCTTTTTTTTTTTTTTTTTGAGGTACCAGGGATTGAACCCAGGGGCGTTTTACCTCTGCACTACACCTCTGGCCCTATTTTTTATACTTTATTTTGAAACTGGGTCTCACGAAGTTGCGGAGGGCCTCACTAAGGAGAGAGAAAGAGAGAGAGAGAGAGAAAGAGAGAGAGCTGAGGCTGGCCGCGAACCCGGATCCTCCAGTCTCCGCCTCCCAAAGTACTGGGATTACAAGCGTGCGCCACCATGCCCGGCCTCCTTTTATTATTAATGGGCAGAATGGATATCTATTTATGCATTCACTCATTGATGAACATTTGGACATTTTTCCAGATTGAGGCTCTTATGCATAAAGCTTCTATAACCATGTATGTATAAGTCTTAGCATAGACATATGCTCCCATTTCTATCGGGAAGACATATACAAGTAAAGAGGCTGAGTCCTGTGGCTGGTGCATATCTAGATTTTTTTTTTTTTTGGCGGTACCAGGGATTGAACCCAGGGGCATTCTACCTCTGAGCTACACCCCCGGCCCTATTTTTTATTCTTTATTTTTGAAACAGGGTCTCACTAAGTAGCTGAGGCTGGCTGCAAACCTGCGATCCTCTGGTCTCAGCTTCCCAAGTACTGGGATTACAAGCGTGTGCCACCACGCCCAGCTTGCATATCTAGATCTTTAAGAAACTTCCATACTGGCTTCCAAAGAGACTGTATCCTTCTACATTTCCACCAAGAGCAGATGAGAGTTCTAGTTCTTCCATCTCCTCACCAATATAGTCAGAATCGTTTAATGATGGGGACACATTCTCAGAATGTATTACAAGGTGATGTCATCATTGTGCACACATGAGAGTATACTAACACAAACCTAGATGACATACATCAATCACTTGATGTAGCCTCTTGATATAATCAAGAGCTACAGTAAATAAGCCGGGCACAATGGTGCACTCCTATTATCCCAGTACTTGGGAGGCTGGGACAGTAGGATGGCAGGTTCTAGGCCAACCTGAGCAACTTAGCAAGACCCTCAGCAATTTAGCAAGACTCTCTTTCAAAATCAAAAGTAAAATAGGGCTGGGGGTGTTGCTAAGAGGTAGACTGCCCTAGGTTCAATCCCCAGCACCAAAAACAAAAATGAGAGAGCTAGAGCTAGAGTAAATATAAGACTTATGAGACAGCTGTCAACATAACACAACACACTGTTTTCCAGTAAAGGTTTTTGTTTTGTTATTTTTATGTAAATAGGAGCACACTCTAAAATAATGCTTAAAAATGACAGTATGGTAAATAAACTAGTAACAGTTGTTTATTATCATTATCAAGTTATTTTTCACTACACAATTGTATGTGCCATACTTTTACACTAACAGTTCAGTAGGTTGTTTATACCCGCATCACCACAAACATGTTAGGACCACCTTGCACAATCATATTAGGATGGTTATGACATCACTAGGCAACAGAAATTTTTTTAGCTCCATTATAAACTTCTGGGACCACTGCTGTATATGTAGTTCACTGTTGACCAAAACATCAGCAGTGGTATTTGGTGTGGTCAGAAGTTTTAATTTTAGTCACTCTGATACGCTATGGTTTTCAAATTTGTTCTTAATTTGTTCACATTTGTTCTTAATTTGCATTTTCTAATTTTTCATCTACATATCTTCTTTAGGATGTGTTTGCTCAATTATTTTGCTCCTATTTTTTATGTAGTCATTTGATTTCTTATTAAGTATTGAGAGGTCATTATATACTCTGGATACAAGTTTTTTTTTTAGTTTGCAAATATTTTCTCCTAGCCTCTGGCTTTTCATTTTGTTAATTTTTGGAGAACAGACGTTACTGAATTTTAGACAGCCCAGTTTATTACTTTTTGATAGATCTTGGTTTGGGGATTAAAGAAATCTTTTATTAGCCCCAAGATCACAATCTTTTCTATATTCTATTCTAGGTGTTTTATTATTTTAGGCTTTATGTTTCTGTGATCCATTTTGAATTAGTTTGTGCTAATGGGTTGAACTATGAATTGAAATCATTGTTTTTGCATATGGATATATTCATTTGTTCCAGTATCATTTAGCAAATGATTATCCTCTTTGAGTCTTTGCCCAAATCCTCTGTCCAGATGTGTGTGGATTTGTTTCTGAATTTTCTATTTATCTATCTTTACACCAATACTGTGCTGTACTGATAACTCCAGCTTTATAAATAAATTTTTACACAAACTAATGTTTGTCCTCTGATTTAATTGTTTTTAAAACTTCCTTTGGCTATTCTAGTTCCATTGCATTTTCGTATGAATTTTAGAAATAGCTTGCAAACATCTGCTAAAAAAATAAGACAAAACAAAACAACAACAACAAATGTCCTGCTGAGATTTTTGTTTGGGATTGTGATGAATCTATGAATTAATCTGTGTAGTATTGACACCTTGAAAATATGAAAATATGTGTTTTCTGACACATAAAACAATTGTCTTTCTCCCTTTGTTTATGTCTACAGTTTCTTCCTCAGTGTTTTGTAGTCCTCAGTGCACATAATTATCCATAAGATTTTTTAAACATGTTTGCTATTGTAAATGGTATTTTATATTTTAAAGTTTCAAATGATAATTGTTGGCATTTAGAAATATCAATGTATATGTATGTTGACCTCGATGTTGTACCTTACAGCATTCTAAACATATCAGTAATGGCGAATTCATTGATTTGTATAGGAAATACTGTATTTTCTAATTGTACCATGGAATCACAAGACTCTCCAAGAAGGAATGAGAATAGTTTTTGTGTCTCTAAAATCACCATACTCATCTTCTTTCTGGTGACTCTGATCACCATGCTGGCTGCCATTTTATCAGGTGAGTTTGCTGTTTCCTAAATACAATCATGTAAACTCTACGACAGACTCTTTTGTCCTTTGTCCGATTCTCAGACTTAGGTCCAGGATTAGTGATGATGTCAGACCAGACTTAATCCTGACCTCTGAATAGACACCCCTTACCTTACAAGGGAGGTGTGTCCCAATAAGTCCATTGTAAGTTGAAAACACCATAAATAAAAATGCATTTAATTCACCTCACAAACACCACAGCTGAGTTTAGCAACACAGTGCGTGGTGCAGGGTTTACCGTTCGCTCTTGATTGTGTGGCTGAGTTAAGCCGTGGCTCCCTGCTGCTCCCAGGCTTAACAAGAGCGCATCAGAATCGCATATTGCTAGCCCAAGAAAACATCAAAATTCAAATTTTTAAGTGGTTCCTACTGAATGCGTATTGCTTTTGCATCACTGTGAAGTTGAAAAATTGTAAATTGAATCATCATAAGTCGGGGGGCATCCATGTAAGGAATAAGCACATGTTTCCTTGTCTGTAACCCGAGAACAATGGCTTTACCAAATATTGTGAAGATAAAATAATATATGTGAGGTTTTCTTCTATTACTGATTTAGTTCTTACCAGCTAAGGAGCTTGGGGTAAAATATAAATCACCATACTGTTTTCTTCATCAAGAAAGTTTCCTTATGAAAAAAAAGAACTAAAAATGCTTAGTTTGTCAGTTTGTCATTAGCATTAGTATGCTTGACGACATAGTTAATTGACATCTTAACAGTACTGCCACAATCTTTATAATCTGCTGCGAGGTCCTTTTTTTTTTTTGCGGTACCGGGGATTGAACCCAGGGGTGTTCTACCTCCGCGCTACGCCCCCGGCCCTATTTTTTATACTTTATTTTGAAACCGGGTCTCACGAAGTTGCAGAGGGCCTCACTAGGTAGAGAGAGAGAGACAGGGGGGGAGAGAGAGAGAGAGAGAGAGAGAGAGCTGAGGCTGGCCGCAAACCCGGATCCTCCGGCCTCTGCCTCCCAAAGTACTGGGATTACAAGCGTGCGCCACCACGCCCGGTGCGAGGTCCTTTTAATGAGGTGTTGGAAAACATATACATTAGTGTTCACATGTATAGACATGCATATACAAATGTATATATGAGTTTCACATGAATGTACATATTAGAAATGTGCATGCAATATAAATATATATAGTAATTTATAGAAATAAAAGTACATGTGTTATATATATTTATGCATAAATACACACATATTTATATGTAAATGAAATTAGACAGTTATAGGTAAATTAGTCAACCTTATTCTATTAACTATTAAGACGTAATATATACACATTGTATATAGATATACACACACGTGTATACAAAGGCTATATATAAATTGGTGCACATATGATATGTGTGTGGATAGAGAGAAAGAGAAGGAGGGAGAGAACAAGGTCATTGTGTGAACTAAGCCCAACGCTACATGTTGAAAATAAACAAGAAAAATATTGTTGTTACCCTCATGGAACTTACTCAAAAGGAGAAAAAGTCATGGGTTCACTAATAAAAATGATAATTTCTATGGAAAGAGTATGAGGTCATGATGTCCACATAAGTTAATAATTTCACCAAAAAGACCATGGCACTGTGTTCCATGAAGGGTTTCAGTATTTTCAGTAGAAACAATTTACCACCAAATTCCTCTTCCTTAGGGAATGGTACAAAAGCTATAATTTTATACCCAGCTACATACTAGCTAAGAAAGGTTGCTCAAGTAAAAGCATAGACAATTGGTCAAGCGAAAGAACCATCATTGATATTTTTACTCAACTTAAATTACAGCATTTGAGGAAAGCTATTTAGCTTTTCTGAGCAAATAATAATAAAAATTGTTTTGATAAAATACGATATATTTGTACAACATTTTATGCTTTATATATATATTCATACATAATTTGTGGTTTTGAGTAACCCAGAGAAGCAGGCAAATAAAATATTTTCATCCTTTTGCTCTTTTGTCATATGTGCGGAACTGAATCTCAGAGATGTTAACTAATCATCCAAAGACAGCTAAGTGGTTTACAGCCTGATTCTTATTCCCTGTTCTTTCCAACATTGACAATGTTGCCTCTTTCTGAATAAGCTTATTTTCTGTGATTTATGTAAAATTAACACCTGCTAAATTGTTGAAGGATTTAATCTGCTTTTAAGCAAATTTTCTAATTTGCTTTTTAGTCTTAATTTACTACTAAATTTGCCACTTGATTTGCTCTTAAGTCAGCGCACTCCATCCTCACAAGGAGCTCCTGATTTCCCCTCACTGGAATTTCTTCACGGGATTCCTGTAGACCCCTTCTGCATGTTCTTTGGTTCAAGCTATGTTTGAAAGACTCCCTTATCAAACAGATGTGGTGGCACACACCTGTAATCCTGGCTACTTGGAATTTTGAGCCAGCAGGATCACATTTTTTTTTTTTTTTTTTTTTTTGCGGACCCGGGGATTGAACCCAGGGGCGTTCTACCTCCACACTACACCCCTGGCCCTATTTTTTATACTTTATTTTGAAACCGGGTCTCACGAAGTTGCGGAGGGCCTCACTAAGGAGAGAGAGAGAGAGGGAGAGAGAGCGAGAGAGCTGAGACTGGCCGCAAACCCGGATCCTCTGGTCTCTGCCTCCCAAAGTACTGGGATTATAAGCGTGTGCCACCACGCCTGGCCAGGATCACAAATTAAAGGCCAGTCTTGGCAGCTTAGCATCTGTCTTTCAGGAAGGGAGGAAGGGAGGAAGGAAGGAGGGAGGGAGGGTGGGAGGCAGGGAAGGAAGGAACGAAGGAAGGAAGGACGGAAGGAAGGAAGGAAGAAGGAAGGAAAGAAAAGGGGGCTGTGGGTGTAGCTCTGTGGCAAAGCACTTTCCTAGCATGTGCAAGGCCTCAGGTTTGATGCCTAGTACTACAAAAAATAAAATAAAATAAAATAAAGACTCCCTCATAAACTTGATCACACGAACTTACTTAGCAAATAACGTGTACTCACAACTAACTGTTATTTAATGAATGGGTTTCCATTGGGTAATCTTATCAACAGATCTCTGATTAGAGGTTGAGGTTGGAAATATCAACTTAATAATTATCAGTATATGAATGAGAGTTACTGTTATGGAAACAAGTCGGGTCGCCTAGGAAGAGCCCTGAGTATGAGCCATATGCACATGAGTAGTATTGATCTATACTGGATTTTCTTCAACCCAACAAGAAAAGAAGTAAAAAAATTTAGGCGATAGCCTCATTTGTCACAAAAACAAGTAATGAATGAAGTCCCACACCTTTCAGATTGAAGAGCCAAAGCTAATCGGGTGGATTTCTTTCCTCTGGATAGATAAATGTTTTAAATTAAATGCTACTTTGTCTTGGAGCAGGAAATTCGGGGCTCTCAGATCTTTCAGTATTTAATATTTGTTAAATCATTTTTAGTTGTAAACCAAAAACCTCCCACTGAGCACCCACCATGCCCGGACGACTGGATTGTTTACCTAAGAAAGTGCTTTTATTTTTCTGAAAATACAACAACCTGGGCAGCGGGCCGTGACTTCTGCGCCGCTCATGGGGCAACCCTGGCTGTATTCAACACCACAAAAGAACTGGTAAGCCCATGCTACTGAACCATGATCATATTTTCAGAAGTTATGTCTGATATGGAGAATACGCCAGCATTGTAAATGGTCCAGAAAAGACCTTCTTACAAAGCACAGAGCAGTCACTATTTTCCACATTAACTCAATAGACCATAGAAAGACTACCTGTCAGGGGCAGACCACTGGTAGGTCAGGTTCAATTAACCATTGGGGTACAAATGGTCAGGTGGTATTTAGGAAATGACTTCCTTCACTTGACTTTTCAACTGGAAGTAGGAATATATAGAAATAAGATATATCATAGACATTTTACTTGTGCCCTATCTAGAGCCTTTTATCCGTGCCCTATATGGAGCCATACACTACTGCCCCTACGAAGGACCTCAAGTCTTCTTCAAAGAAGTTCAGCCACATAGTTATACAGCTCTGCACTTTCAAGTGGAAAGAGACAACAAATTTCAGGAAAAATCTAAAACCTTTAGCAGAGTGGAGACCTGGGAAACTGTAATAGTAAAGAACTGTTGTTTACCAACTTGTTTCACTTGTTGATTCCAAGTGAAAGTTGCCTTTTGTGGGACTCTATTAGAAGTGATAATAAAGAGTCACAACAAAACATTTGACAGAAATATTGGAAAGAATAAATGAGTCAATATAACCAAGATCTGGGTGCTTTGAGAGCACAGAAAAGGACAAACAGAGAAACTTAAAAGCACACAATTTACACTTCCCCCAAATATAGAAAAGAGAAATGTAGAATATTGGAAATTTTAAGAGCCAGAAAAAGTAAGGGCTCAAGTAGCATAGGGATAATATTTCACATTTATAGAACATTTACTTTTATAAAAAACAGTCAGAGGAGGGATTGACTCAAGTTGAAATGAATTTTATAAAACAACTTTAATATTATAGTTTTCCAGATAAGGGCTAAAGGAACATAGGGATGATTTACCTGTACTTAGTGAGGACTTTTACCAAGAACAGTAGGAGGATAAGAGGAGAGATTGACCCAATTTGAAATTAATTTTATGAAGCATTCTGACAAAGATTTTAAATGAGTACATTAGGATTGTTGAAAGATATAAGTGAAGTAATATATTTCATCCAAAATAATAAATTATGAAGCTAAAGCAGGAGAAAACAAGTAAAGAACAGATGAATATGGAAACAGGACAAAAAAGAGAAATATATTAATTAAAAAACAGTCATTGAAATAATTTTATATATAATCATAAAAGAAAATAACAGAAGTACAACCAAATAACAAGTGCGGAATCTTTCCAAAAGAATTAAAGTTTGAATACTATAGCGAAACATGCACATCCATGTTTATAGCAGCACAGTTCACAATAGCCAAGTTATGGAACCAACCCAGGCATCTGTCAACAGACGAATAGATAAAGAAAATGTGGTACATACTCACAATGGAGTCTCAGCCAAAAAGAAGAAAATTATGTCAGTTGCAGGAAAAATGGATGGAACCACAGAACATCATTCTAAGTGAGATCAGCCAAACTTGGAAAACCAAGGGCCACGTGTTTTCTCTCATATGTGGAAGCTAGAGAGAAAATAGGAAAGGAAGGGACCTCATGAAGAGATTGGGGGAGGGGAGAGGAGGAGATAAATGAAGCTGGAAGAAGGAAACAGACCAAATAATGTTATGTTTGTATATGAAGGTATCTCTACCAATTGCCCTAGAATGTATGGGGAGGGAGGGGAGGCGGAGGGGTGGGGCGTAGAGGGAAATGCACCAAGAGATGTCGTGCATATCTGAGTATGTCTCTTTAAATCTCACTACAATGTATAGGTACAATACATCAATAAACTTTAAAAATTAAAAAGCAGTAGAGATTTAAAAGCATAAAATACTACAAATAATTTTATCCTATTATATTTGATACTTAATAGAAACATAATTTTCTTAATAATCATTTAAAGCAATTGTTTAGACAATTTAAAAAATTGAAACAAAAAGACACGTTTCTTTCTTAAAAGAGTAAAAAATTCAGATTATACTGCTCAAACCAACTAAAGGCAAAGAAAAAATATCCATCCAACATGATTCAGGAAAGGAAAAAGAAAAAAGAGATGGTAGGCAGAAAACTCACCATTAATAAATCCAAATATAAAAGCAATCACAATAAAATATAAACATATTTAACTCATCTCTTAAAAGAGGAAATTATCAGATAGGTTTTTTTTAAAATGCATCAAAGTCTAGCAATGTGCTACTAACAGAGACATACCTAATAACAGGAATGTAAGAGAGCTGGTGAGGGAAAAGAAAGGAAAAACAACTATAAACCAAACAAAACAAAGCTGAGTTAGTGGCATTAACATCAGAAAGTAAAATCTATCAGTATAAAATAGGATAATACATAAAATATAAAACCTGAATTCAAACATTTTACGGCTAACTAAAAAAAAAAATCTGTCATATCCAAAGGCACCAAACCTAGAAAGATTTACTAGCAACTTTAGTCAAGCCTTCAAGGAACAGATGATCTTTGTCTTAATAAGAACTCTTAGACAATCAAAAAGGAGAAAAAATAAAAACTACCAAGCACAATTTACTACAGAAGTCCTTACCGCAAGTCCCACAACCCATGAACTAACCCACGTGCCAGATAAGGACGATGTGACTTCTAAGATCTTTTCTAGATCTGAAAGTCTGTGTTTCCACAAGGAGTATAATGAATTAGATGAAAGAAAATGCCAGAGAATGAGGCCTTTGATACTCATCCTGTCAATATACCTTATTAAAGGAGTTCCTCCAGCGCTATTCGGACGATTCCCAGTACTGGATTGGACTGAGCAGAAAACCAGGACAGAGGTGGCAGTGGGTAGACGGAGCCACACACAGTGGCTGGTAAGTCTGAGTATGGAATTTATACAGTCAAACCTGGAGCTCAGAGCCCTCTCCTGCCATGGAGACATCTGAGTTACAATCTACGAGCACAATTCCGTTGGAGGATTCCTTTGTGGTAAAAACGAAAATGAGCCTGGAGAGAACAATGGTAATATAAAGCATTATGCAAATAAGTTTATACCTTTAATATGCCAAACACATTTCATAGTCATTATATCACTTGACCTCCACAACAATGCTGAGATCTGAGTACATTTATCAGTTTTACAGAGGAAAGCATCAATGTTTGGGGATCTTTAATAATAGAATATCTGGCAATACATATTTAAAATATGTCTGGAAATGAATCCCGCACTTCTCATCATGTATAAGTTAGAGGGTTTTTTACTTTTTTAAAGCTACATTTTGGGTCAGAAAAAATATCATATGAATTCAGTTTGATTTATATTCAATCATTGTGTTGGATTATAGTAAGAACTCATAGTGAATAATTTTTTTCTAAATCTTCCAACTATTATCCATTAATTATTTGACCTTTGTCCCTGTATTTTGTTTCAGGTTTAAAATAATTGGAATTGGAGAATGTGCCTATCTACACAGAATTGGGATTAGCGGTGCTAGCAGCCATTTGTTTAGAAAATGGATTTGCACCAAATCATACACATATTCACCAGGAAGTTAAGACACATTACACCAAATGTACTTTTTATTCCCACTGAAATATATTATATTAATATAAATATACAGGAAAATCATGCTTAGAAAATTTCATGACTATTTCACTTCAAATCCTCAAATCCATTTTTATAAATCTATGTAATTCTTGGCATCCAAGAGATACATTTCTTACCATTTCAAAAGTTTCTGGATCTGGGATGTAGTTCTGTGGTAGAGTGCATGCTTAGAATGAACAAAGTTCTGGGTTCACTCCCTAGCACCTCACACACACACACACACACACACACACACACACACACACACACACACATTTCCAGATTTCTTTGTAGAGTAAAATTTCTAATATGTAATGGCTTAAAATGAAAAAAATGTTAATTACATGTTAAGATATTCTATGAATATTTTAATTGTATGAATTCATTTTAGTGTCATTTAAAATTACTTATTTTCCTAAGAACTCTGACTTCCCCAGACTAGTGTTGGCAATACTACTTGTTAGTTATTTTTCAGTTTTGCAATATTTGCATGACTTTATGAGACTCTAGTATGTAGTGTATTTCATACACAAGAACTTTGCAGCAAAAAATATCTAAACATACAAAAAATTTACATTCATATCATGTGAGGGGCTTTCAGGACTGTGAGTGACAGTGTGCACTATCAGAGTTCTTGTGTGAACGCCAAGGATCTACTGCCCGATGGGTGATACAAATGGTACAAACCAGGGGCAGATAGATGGGGGGGCTTGAACTTCGCTGACCAAATGTCTCCCATTCAAGGAACAAGAAAATGAGTTTCTCTGCCAGAATGTCAACTTCTTCGTAGGCTATTATCTTTGTGTTTCGTCAAGGTTGACAACATCTCTGTAAAAATGCAACATTTTCTTAAGGTTGTGAAGTCTACAGAACGCATCCTATGGGTGTTTAATGTGTACTCATTAATCGGAATTAAAATAGTGGTAAGGATCGTATGTTCTCTCTCATATGTGGAAGCTAGGGAGAAAAAAATTGAAAAGCTCACAAAAAAATAGAATGGAGATAAGTAGAGGAAGGAGATGGGGGAGGGAGGACGGAAGGGAAAGGGGAGGGGTACCAACCGGGGAGAGAAATTGAACAAATTATGTTATGTGTATGTACTAATATGTCACAATGCATCCCACTATTATGCATAATTATAATGAGCTGATAAAAATAAAATAGTGGTAATAGAGAATGGTACCATTGGAGAATGGTACTAGTAAAACTAGGAAAATAACATAATAATGTCTCATTCTCATAGTTTCTATTACAGACCATATCAAATTTTCCATCTTTTCACCCTCTCTCCTCACCCTCATTTTTACTTTCCTTTATCCCAGTACTTCCAATCCCCCCATTCTTTATAAATATTCTGTGTGTGTTTGTGTGTGTGTGTGTGTGTGTGTGTGTGTGTGTGTGTGTTACTGGGGATTGAACCCAGAGGCATTCAACTTCTGAGCCACACTCCCTGTCCCCCGTTTTTAAATTTTTTGCTTTGAAACAGGGTTTCACTAAGTTGCTGAGGCTGGTTTTGATCCTACGATTCTCCTGCCTCAGCCTCCCAAGTATTAGGATTCCAGGCATGTGCCACCATGCCCAGCATAAATGTTTTTTGGATCATTTTAATCTCAACACGAATAAGAGGAAATTACTGACCACAGTTAAATCCGTGCCAAGGCAGAAAGAGACTAAGACAGGAAATGTCCTTTCTAATTAAAACTGACTGCTGCATGGGTTATAAGACTCAGAACTTTGTTCTTGATGTTTTTATTTGGTTTGATTGTATTGTATTGTTACTCTATTGTCCTCCTTATCAAGAATATATAAAGCCATATTTATTGAAAACTAGAATATAGGTAGCAGTGACAAGGATCTTAGCATTGTATTTACAATTACTTTAGAAAATCACAGGGACTAGATGGACAAACCTTCAGCATTTAATTACCAAACCCTCCAAGCAATGCCCAAACGAAGCCATGTGGTGTATGAAGAGGTTCAGCGGCAGCCTGAAGGAATGAGGGGCCCAGTGAAATTACTGCAGGGAAAATACACCAGAGGCCCTGGATCCTGATAGTTTCTGTTTGTGATGACGGACTTTGATCTTCAAAAATGATTCAGAATATTTTTTTAGTGTTCTATTTCTACAAAATAGAAATCTTGCTAAACTGAGTGTAAGTTTCCTCTTTGTGTTCACCTTCTGCTAGGTGTTAACCCCCAGTTCTATGCATGAGAAAATTGTATGTGTGTGTGTGTCTGTGTGTGTGTTACCTGAGTTTAAACCCAGGGACATTGTACCTTCAAGCTAATTTTGAAATGGGGTCTCACTAAGTTGCTGAGGGTTTTGCCCAGCAAGAAAATCTTTAAAGTATAGTTCACTCGTGTGTTCATATAATGCAACTTCTCACTCATTAACCCCTTGCCAAGGTACTTATGATAAACGCCTTAATTCTTCTTATAAATACCATGCTAATTATGTATCACTGCATTTGCCCCTGTACCCCGGCCATTAGAAGCTTAAGAAATAAGTACATATCCTCAGGAATAGTCTTCCTATTTAGCATTTAAAAGCACACTCAAAACTCACTAGAAAAACTGAGTTTTAGGAGGAAATCTGGGTAGAAATGTTTAGTAAGAAGTGGAGTGTACTAGTTCTGGAAATAAGGAGGAAGTCTGGGCTGAGAGATGAAACTGATATAAACAAGGTCACAGCAGAAATCTCAGGGACAAACTTACATACTGAAAGGAAAGTACAGGGTAGCAGAGAACAATCATTTTTCTTCTCCCGTGTATACTTATTTTTTATTTCCTTCTTTATTCTTTCTTTCTTCCTCTGTTTCGTTTGTTTTTTAAGGGGAGGTCTATGTCTTTAGGTCTGTTCATTTTTGAGAGCTGAATTTGTGCCTGTTAGAGCATTAGTGAAACAATAGTATGTCTTCAGAGAAAGAAGTTTGCTTCTATGTAATTGCAGAATTATTAAGTAAGAGTAATGCATATTTTTTCAGGAGATAAATGCTACAATACTCTACAGTATTGGGTTTGCAACACTTCTAATATTGAATAGTGTGTAAGATAATGTGGGAAAATGTACAAATGGTCTTTTTATCCTTCCACTTGTAGCTTATCAGTCATGTGGTTATTGTATTAGTCCTTTCTAATAAAAGAGCAACAATGTCAAGAATCTGTTTTATAACTCATGGCCCTCATGGCTACTTCTCACTTAATGACATTGATTTTAAAATGCTTGTCTCAAATTTGTTAACTAATACTAAAATAAAGTCATTCTAAAAAAACAATTTAGGACTTTTGATATTTTTAAAATAAAATCATAAATATCCCTGCATCTCTCTTGGGAGGCAATGGTAGAAATTACACATGGAAATGCCTATGTCTGAAATTCTGAAAAAACAATATCTAAGGCTTACAGCATTTAATACATAACATATATAAAATCATATATGATATTATATATGCACTTCAGAATAAGTTTATAAGTGTATAATACTAGTACCTATGAAATTAACACTTTAGATTTTTAAGGATTATTGAGAAACCCAAAGTATTCGAAACAATCTAATTGTGTCTTTTGATGAGAAATCTATTGAGTATAAATAGGGGAGAAAATGTTCAGGAATAAAGTCTTGTTATATGTAGAGAGGATACAAGATATTTCATTTGACTTAAGAGATGCTTACTTGGGCCGGCCGTGGTGGCGCATGCTTGTAATTCCAGTACTTTGGGAGGCGGAGACCGGAGGATCCGGGTTCGCGGCCAGCCTCAGCTCTCTCGCTCTCTCTCTCCCTGTCTCTCTCTCTCTCCTTAATGAGGCCCTCCGCAACTTCGTGAGACCCGGTTTCAAAATAAAGTATAAAAAATAGGGCCGGGGTGTAGCGCAGAGGTAGAACGCCCCTGGGTTCAATCCCGGTACCGCAAAAAAAAAAAAAAAAAAAGAGATGCTTACTTGGAAAGGAGGATACTAATTCAATTGGGTGTATAGTCTCTATGGACATATGAAGCCAGAATCATACTTAAATACTTATGAACAATTCACCATTGATATTCTACTGATTGATTATCTTTTAAAGTTCTAATTTTGTGTTGGTCTAAAACAATCCCCAAAGTGCATCTCTTGCTGATCACCTCTGAGTTGCCAAAATGTTCGATGTGCATCTTACCTATGAAAATAACATCAGTTTGTTTGCCTTTTGAATTTAGTCAAACACTTTTCTGATAATTAAAAAAAATCTGTTTGGCAAAACTTTAGCTAGATGAAGAGAAAAGAGAAAGAGAGGACTAAAGTAAATAAGGTTTACCAATTTGTTGCAATAAAAACCGACACAAAAAAACCCAAAGGAATAAAATAAAGACTCCAGAAATTAACCCATTTATTATAAACAATTGATTTTGGATCAAGATGTCATAAAAACACTACGGGGAAAGGACACTGTCCTCAATAAATGATATTGGGAAAACTGGATCTGCATATTTGAAGAAATAAAGTAGATCCTTATCTCACACCATATATAATAATCAACTCAAAATGGATTAAAGATTTAATTGATGAAGACCTGAAATTGTAAAACTACTGGATGGAAGAAAACCTCCCTAAAATTGGTCTGGGTGATTATTATTATTTTTTTATCTGTATTCCAAGAAGCATGGGCAACAAAACCAAAAATAGATAACTAGTATTACAACAAGCTAAATAGCTTCTGTAAAACAAACAAAAAAACCCAATAAATTAATCAAATAAAATAAACAGAGTGAAGGAAGACACAACATATGGGATGGGTGAAAATATTTACAAGCCATATATTTGATGAGGGATTGATATCCAAAATGCATGTAGAACTCAAAACATTTAATAGCAAAAAAATAATAATAATGTTAATGAAAAATGAGCCAAGGATCTGAATAAATATTTCTCAAAAGAAGACATATAATTGGCATATAAAAATGCTCAGCTTCCTTGACTAATTGTCAAGGAAATGGAAATTAAAACCATAATGAGATACCATCTCATACCTCTCAGAATGGGTGTTATCAAAGAGAAGAAAGATAAGTGCTTATAAGAATGTGAAAGGGGGCCGGGCATGGTGGCGCACGCTTGTAATCCCAGTACTTTGGGAGGCAGAGACCAGAGGATCCGGGTTCACGGCCAGCCTCAGCTCTCTCTCTCTCTCCCTGTCTCTCTCTCTCTCTCTCTCTCTCTCTCTCTCTCTCTACCTAGTGAGGCCCTCCACAACTTCGTGAGACCCGGTTTCAAAATAAAGTATAAAAAAATAGTAGCGCGGAGGTAGAACGCCCCTGCGTTCAATCCCCGGTACTGCAAAAAAAAAAAAAAAAAAGAATGTGAAAGGGGAACACCTATATACTGTCAGTGAGAATATAAATGAGCATAGCCATTATGGGAAACAGAAAATTAAAAAAAGAGCAACCATAGGATCCAGCAATCCCATGCCTGGGTAGTTATCCAAAGGAAATGAAATCAACATTTCCAAGAAACATCTGTGCCCTCCTGCTCACTGAAACATTATCCACAACAGCCAATGTTTGGAATCAACCTAAGTGTCTATCAGTGGGTGAATGGCTAATCTTAGCTGTCCACTAGACTAGATTGAGAGAGAGCTAGAAAATCAGTAAACTGCATTTCTGGGTGTGTCTGTGAGAGTGTTTCCAGAAATGAATGGCGTGTGCGCATCAGCAAGTCCAGTCAGAAACACCTGCCCTGAATGTGGGCAGCACCCTCCCATAGGCTGGGGGCACAGAGGGGACAAAGAGAAACAAGGGGAGCGCTCGAGTGTGCCCGCCTGACTGTTCTTGAGCACTGGTGGGTTTTGTTGCTACCATTGTCCGTGGACATAATGAGGCAGGGCAGGGGACCTGGGAACCGGAAGAACTAAAGCGGCCGTCTGCACCCCCTTTCTGTGAGGCTGGGGAGGTGAGCAGGAAGGTGAGGGACACCAGGGAATCAGGGCCCTGGCCAGCCCACAGACAATCATTCAAATTAAAGATCAGAATTGTGCAAAAGTCATTGGTCCCCCCAAACCCAATTTTGACCAATCATAAAAGAACAGATAGAAAACCTCAGGAAGGTTTAAAAGCCGACTCCCCAAGGGCTTCGTGGTCACTCTCTTTCCAGGACCCCCCCCCTTTGGGGGGCACTGCTTTGTCCTCTGTCTTTCCCCAACTTAAAATAAACTTTCATATTTCTATACCCTTCGCTAGTCCTTGGACTTCATTCGTCGAAATCCACTGGACAACAACCCTAAGAGGAAACACCCCCATTTCAATTTGACTCTAGATTCTTCCATTTGAACGTGGATTTGCACAGTGACTCTCCAGGGAGCTTCCAGACCTTCAGCCTCAGACTAGGCCTGTGTCATCAGTCCTTGTTTTTCTAAGGTTTCTCTTTTCTTGGACTGATTAGCTACTGGTTTTCTCTGCCTCTCCACCCTGATGGTAGTAGCCATGGTTGGACTATTCAGCCTCTGACCACGTAGACCAACCTAATAAACCCCATATATATATATATATACGTATTGTACTAATGAGACAGGGACAAAGGGCAAAAGTGCTCCTAGGCCTTAACTCACAGCCATTCACACAGCAAATTGCTAGGGCCCTTCCCTTGTTAATCACTAGGATTTGTACTTTCTTCTGCTTCACACCTATGTGTTAGCAGCTATAATAACTCATTCTTATCACAAAGCAGGAATGTTTATACAACATTGCAGCATCTATATGAAAAAAATTAACAACTGACCCTGCCTCACAGGAAAGGGAATGTGCTTAAAGCCAGTTATGTAATTCCTGACCTTTGGCCCACCCCTCCCCACCTTTCCCAGGGATAAAACTAGCTCTGTCCTTTGTCCAGAGAGCCAGGATGACACTCTCTGTCTAGCATTGCTGTGCCTTTCTTCGGTTCGGGTAAGAAGTCCGGAACAGTCTTGTGCCTCTGTCTGCGAGCAGGAGCACCCACCCAGCCCACATCAGTAGCTCGGTTCCTCTGGAGAATTCTGACTAATACAGGTTTTGGTGCCAGGAGGGGCTCTAGAGAAACAAAACTTAAAGGATGAATTTTCTTTTTTTTTTTTGCGGTACTGGGGATTGAACCCAGGGGCATTCTACCTCTGAGCTACACCCCAGCCCTATTTTTTATTCTTTATTTCGAAACAGGGTCTCGCTAAGTTGCGGAGGGTCTCACTAAGTAGCTGAGGTTGGCTGCGAACCCGGATCCTTCGGTCTCAGCCTCCCAAGTACTGGGATTACAAGCGTACGTTACCATGCCCGGCAAAGGATGAATTTTCTAAATTGGTTTCGTGGTTTCTGGAATTGGCCGATTTTATTAATCATAACATGCCTAAGGACTGTCCTTCTGATGGGATAAAGAACACTGATCGTCCGTAGCGTGAGCTGTTGAATGAGCTTCAATTGTCATTTCTTTGTTCACACTTTCCACATCTCTTCACTGTTGACTTTGATAAAATAGTGTAAGCAAGTTTCGATACTTACCCCAGTTTGCCAAATCAAATAATTGGGACAAGTCTTGGGAAGAAGGAAAAAGAAATTTTATTGATTTGCAAGCCAATTGACGTGTCAGTGAACACTTGTTCAGGATCAACAACAACAACAAAAAACCCTGATTTTCCCCACAGGGAAAAAAATGTCCCTTTTATAAATATGCTTTTATGGAGGTTTTTATGTTTAAAGTTTTAAGTAAATTAAAGGTTTTATGTTTCATCTTTATAAACTATAATTACTTCTATTCAAACATGCAGATTTGAAATTAATGTGGTTTGTTGGTTTCAATTCACCTCTGACCATTCAATTTTATTCTTAGTGAATTGAAGGCCTTACAAGTCGATTTTCTGTTGGCGAACCTATATTTAATGAAAAAACATTAAAGTAGTTCTCTCTGTTCCACTTCTTAATATAGATCCTAGGTTTCAAACAAAAACAAGTAGACAAATAACCTAGCAATTTCCATTGATCACCTATTTAAACTTAACACTGACCTTTATTTTTTAAAATGGTGGTTTAATGTGTTAAGTACCTAGCTAGATATTAGCAGATAGAGTCATTAGCAGATAGGGACAGACAGGAAGCAGAGAGTCACAACACAGCTGAGCATCTCTACAGAGCCTCATTTAGACCCTCTCCCCAAGGCAGAGTCACTAAGGTGCCAAGGGCAGCTAACCACCCCAAATGCGACGCATAGGAGGAAGGAGGTGTCTGGAGCAAATATAAAACCCAACACGTGGAAGGCTTCGGGCCAATTTTCAACCCCACAGAATGACCCATTCTAGACCCTTCCCTCTGGAACACAGCCCCTCTCCTCTTCCTCCCGGGCCGTTCTTACATAGTGTCTATATAAACCTCCTGAACCCCTATTGGTGCTTTCTGTTTGAATGTGTTCCATGCAGAAAATCAAGAATTGAGGTACTGGGGAATAATATGAAATCTTCCACCTGGTAACATATAATTATCCATAATAAAAATACACATATATACATATGTAGCCACTAAAAGCTGCTCTGGAGAACTCAGAGCATATAACAAATACATACTGAACACTATAACTATTCATTTACACCCATTATCCATCAGGTTTCTTGCTCCTTACAATAAAGCGGGTTACTGACTCTACAGAGCTTATAAATAATATGTTACAAAATACAAATAACTAAACAGCCAGTAACCAAAATATTAGAGTGCTGAATGTTAAAAATAGCGAAGTACAGGGAGCTATGTAAATTTCTCTAAAATCTGCACAACTTATTCTGATGTGGAAACTTGCCCAGGATGGTTTTTCCTCCAAATGGCATTTCATTGGTGACCTGAAAAATAAGACAGACAGATGAATACCAAAAAGAAGAATGCATGTTAATTAAGGCACACCAATATGATCGGATGAGGGGCAAGAGAAAAGACGGCAGATTTGAGGAACTGGACAAAGTTTAGTGTGACAGCATCGTCAGTATGAGCTAGGAAGTAGGAGAGGAATGAAGAGAAGCCAGGCCGGGAGGGCCGGGAAGGGCAGGGACAGGATGTGTACAACGGAAAGCCACTGGGGACTAATGGAGTGGTGTGATCTGATCTGAGGTTGGTGGAGCAGCAGTACTGAGAATGGACTGCGGCACACAAAAGCAGAAGCAGACAAAAAGGTGGCTACAGTCACCCAGGATGACGGGCTGGCTGTGAAGATAATATACCTAAGTCCCAGAAATGGTTATGTGTTAACATGGACAGATCTTCAACGAATGTCTGATTGTTGAGGATGAAAGGAGGACCCAGTCAGTCATGCCAACTCGATGGAATCTGGCTTAGACTAGTGTGGGTCGGGCATAGTGGCACAGGCTTGTAATCCCAGTACTTGGGAGGCTGAGACCAGAGGCTCCGGGTTCGTGGCCAGCCTCAGCTACTTAGTGAGGCCCTCTGCAACTTAATGAGACCTTGTTTCAAAATAAAGAATAAAAAATAGGGCTGGGGGTGTAGCCTGGAGGTAGAATGTCCCTGGGTTCAATCCTCGGTACCACCAAAAAAAAAAAAAAAAAAGAAACTAGTGTGGGCATGTTTCTGTAATTCACTGAATTAATGCGTTTAATTTTTAAGATGGGTCTATTGAGAGGTCTTGAGATGTCCAAACAGAGATGTCCAATGGGCAATCAGATGCATTAAGGTCTGGTCTGGAAATAGAGCTTGGGGAGTTATCCATCAATTGATAGCAGCTGAAGTCATGGAGGGGTGGAGGTCTGCCTGTGCCTGGTCCAGGACTCGTCAGAACGCTGAAGGACCTCAGAGCTTAGGAGATTAGGGGAGGAAACAGCGAGCGTTACTGTGAAACCTAGAAAGTTCTCGTGTGTTTAGCCAGAGGAGAGTCACTGGTGACGTGGTGAGAATATTTTACTGGAAGGGTAGAGAAAGCAGAAGCGGGATTTTAAAGGAACTTGGAGTGGGAGGTGGAAAGCAGGAAAAGCGAGTATAAACAACTTTTAGGAAGTTTGACTTAAAAGAGGTGGGAGAAAGTTGGGCAGAAACTAGAAGCCTCATGTGGTTGAGGGGAAGTTTTCTTGTCACTCCTGTGTGTTTGGCTACTGATGGGAAAAGGGGAAAGGAAGAGAGAAATTAGAGAAGAGATAAGCAAGGAAGAAGTCTCCAGCAAAAAAACTCAGGGCTACAACCCCAACTATAGACTGGGAGATTTGACTTTGATAAAAGAATACTCCTTCATTTGAAAAAGGAGAAAAGCAAAAAATAATAAGATGCAGACAATTATGTAGACTCAGTGGTAGAAATTTCAGGAATACATCATCTAATGTCTTCTCCTTAAAAACAAGATCCTCAGCAGTGACGCATGGACACCTGAAATCCTAGTACTTGGGAGGCTGAGACAGGAGGATCACAGGTTTGGGAATAGCCATAACAACTTAGTGAGACCCTCAGCAACTTAGCAAGACCCTGAAAGGATTGAAGAACCATTAGATGATTTCTTTCTGAAATAGCCACTATGAAGAGTGAGATATGTATATGTAGTGGTAGTGACCAGGCTGAGCTAAGGACTCAGCTAAGCCGGATGCTTGGATTTGTAGTCACACAAATCTACACCATTATTATTATCACCATAATATCTACATCTGAGCTACATCCCCAGCCCTATTTTTTATTCTTTATTTTGAAACAGGGTCTCACTAAGTTGCGGAGGACCTCACTGTCGGGAGCCATTCCCTTCTCTGAGTTGCATAAACAGCCTGGCAAGGTGAGGATTTTGCCAAATATTGCCAATTTTGTTGATTGTGGCTGTAACAACAGAGGGAGGCTCGCAGAGGAACGAGTTGACCGCTCCTTGACCTGGGAAGGAGGCAGGGGTGCTGCGTGAGAGCACGATGTTTGTCAGCTTGTTGGAATTAATATTGTATAAATCTGGTGCTATGTTGTTAAGGTTGGCATTGTGTACATCTGATGCTCTGAAAGAATATATAAGGTCCGGGCAAAATAAAGACGCTACAGCAGTATTGACTGTCTGTCACACGGCAGTATGGACTGACCGTCCTCCCAATAAGGCTCCGGTATTGACTGAGAGTCCTCCCGATAAGGCTATGGTATTGACCGCAGTTCTCTTGAAGCTATCCTTTTCTTTCTTCTCTTGTCTCTTGTCTTTATGCTACTCCTTGTCTTTCTTCTTGTCTATTCTCAATCCTCACTCCTGGTTTCAGGAACAGTTCGAACACTTCGACTCTGCAGGCGGGCTCCGGCACCTCACTAAGTAGCTGAGACTGGCCGCGAACCTGCGATCCTTCTGTCTCAGCCTCCCAAGTACTGGGATTACAAGCATGCACCACCAGGCCTGGCTCATAATATTTTTATATAAATATAATACTATATTTGGGGGATGAGAAGAATACCTGTAATCAATTCAGAGATCGTCCTTTAGTTGAAGAAATCTCTTCTTGACAAATCCAGAAACTTTGTCCATGACAATTTTCAGAAAAAACTCCCTTCTTTGTTATCATCGCACAGACGTTCTCTTCAATCCGGCCTGTGATTTCAAACCTGTAAATTCCAAGAGGACACATTAGTGACTCTCAGACACCTGCCCTGAGTTCACTAAAAGCATGGCTATATGTATTCTGTGTGTTTTCTCTCTCCTCTCCAAGCCGGAGATTTCAGACATTGCAGTATTCAGAAAAGAAATTCACATTAAATATTTTTCTTCTTTTTTTTTTTTTGCGGTACCGGGGATTGAACCCAGGGGCATTCTACCTCCGTGCTACATCCCCGGCCCTATTTTTTATACTTTATTTTGAAACCGGGTCTCAGGAAGTTGCGGAGGGCCTCACTAAGTAGAGAGAGAGAGCTGAGGCTGGCTGCGAACCCGGATCCTCCGGTCTCCACCTCCCAAAGTACTAGAATTACAAGTGTGCACCACCATGCCCGGCTAATTTTTTTCTTCTTTATATAGGGATTGCTTCAAATGGTTCCTTAACCCAAAGTGGTCACTTATAAACGATTTCCCGGCCCTTTACACATTAAAGTCTTCAATCTGCAGCAAGTGGTCGCTTGTAATTGCAGGGAGCCACCAGTAGGGGGCTGCTGAGTAGTTCTATTTCCCCATTGGTATGGAAATGCCAAATGCTCACAACTGGGGATTTAGCGGTGTGCCATCCAGCCAGGTCCATGTCTTTTGTGGGTGCGTCATGTTTAATCCAATCCAAAAGTAAGTTCCATCTTGTATATTACTCTGTATGAAATCCTGAGGATCAGAGGAAATTAACCGAGTTAAACCTATGAAAATATCCTCTTATCTCTTTTGTCCAGACTGAAGAAGACCTTGATGTTTCTCTCTCTAATCAGGAAAATGTCAAGAAGAGGTGTTTCCATAGGTTTAGGGAAGGGACTCAGTATAGGAAGGTTTGGAACTATCTGACTCTTGTATGCATTACGTGAGGGTATGTGCTGCTTAAGGAAAGGCATGATATGAACAGCAGCAAATGGAGGGTACAAAGGGGTTCAGAGCACCAACAAACAATGGAAAGCCATCCCGAGAGACACAGCTGTCCACTACTTGTTTTTGATTATCAATACGCAGTCTTAATGAAAACTGGTGCCTACGCTGAAACTACACATTAACCAACAAAATAAAATAAAAAAACACCTTCCCTACCCCAGTACTAGAGATATTGCCAGAAATTGTTAGTGCTTCAATGAGTGCTGCAAACACCCCTATTCTTTCCTCTGAGAGCTACTGTGGAAGGATGGCATTGATAGTAAAAAGGGCCTCAGTTAAAAACCCAGCTTTGCCATTTACTCATAGAGAGAAATGGGCTCATTATACACCTGGTGAAAGACTGCAGAGTTCCCAGTGGGAATAGGAAAATTTCTATATAGCTCACAAATTTTTCTTGAGCCCTAAGGTATAAAACAGTTGTAAAATGCACAGCACAGTGCCTAGAACACAGTGGGAATTCAGAAAATGGCAGCAATTAATACTTGTATAATTCTGTTATCAAAAAATTTACCAGCCAGGCATGGTGGCACACCCTTGTAATCCCAGTACTTGGGAGGCTGAGACAGGAGGATCACAGGTTCACAGCCAGCCTCAGCTACTTAGTGAGGCCCTCTGCAACTTAGTGAGACCATGTTTCAAAATTAAGAATAAAAAAAATAGGGCTAGGGGTGTAGCTCAGACGTAGAATGCCCGTGGGTTCAATCTCCAGTACCGCAAAAAAAGATTTACCTATTTCTCC